>ML104177.1:89573-242073 GCA_003697995.1 Taxidea taxus jeffersonii
AACATCTTTAAATACAACAATTCCAACTTGTTGTATTTATATATATACACACACACACATATATACGCATATACACATATATATGCGTATATATGTGTGTGTGTGTATATATATATATATCTTGTGGCACTGGATATTTTCATTACTGGCAGATTATTCTTGGGACTAAAAATGAACAGAGATCTTCTTGTTCTTCAATATAACTGAAGAAATTAGTGGAATTGCTGAAGATTTTTTTTTAAAAAAGATTTAATTTATTTGACAGAAATCACAAGTAGGCAGAGAGGCAGGCAGAGAGGCAGGCAGAGAGACAGGAAGGGAAGCAGGCTCCCTGCTGAGCAGAGAGCCTGATGTGGGGCTCGATCCCAGGACCCTGGGATCAGACCTGAGCCCAAGGCAGAGGCTTTAACCCACTGAGCCACTCAGGTGCCCCGGAACTGCCGAAGATTTTAAGCCAGGAGTCAGTACTTAATGATTGTACATACAGAGTTACTCTTTTTTTTTTTTTTAAGATTTTATTTTTAAATAATCTCTATACCCAATGTGGAGCTTGAACCCACAACCCTAAGATCAATAGTCACACACTCCACCAACTAAGCCAGCCAGGTGCCCCTGTACCTATAGAGATACTCTTGTTCAGCATCATTGAACCGTATGAATTTAGGGGTCATGTGTACTCATGTTCTAAAAAATACAATTACAGACACATAACCCTTAATTACAGTCAAAAAGGCATATGTTAGTCCCCTTCTTTAACATCAATACGACAAAGGCATTCTACTGTACTTATATTACTTGAAAACTGAGGGGGAAAAAAGATTACCCATAGAAGGGATTCCATTGGTTGAGGATTAAGCAATCCCATGATTCCGTGGTACCAAGATAATCCTGCACCCATCATGAAAATACCAACACCACTAATTAGTGAAGCAATATAGCGCATATTTGAAAATCCATACCTGAAAAATAGAAAAAAATTGTACAGTTTACAAGAAATACAAATCATTTTATAATATATGTTGAATAAGTCAATGAAAAAAATCAAAAACTTCTTATAGTATAAAGATGTTTATGATTTTATATTAAAATGCAAGTGTATCAGATTTAATATTAAAATGTAAGTGTATCAAAGTTAAAATGTAACTTCAATCAGAAAATAACATATAAAGGCAAAAAACCTGCAAGATCTTTGAAAATATGGAAAAACAGAGTGAATATGACTGAATTCAGGTATTTGCTAATCCCTTTTCCATATAGTGTGTTTTGATTAAATAGAGTCAATTTACTATTACATACAATACTGATAAGATTAATCTTTTTAAAAATGCATTCAGGTGTTTAATGGAGAGGATGACATTTACATTTCCTTGTAATACAGTTTCTAACTGAACATTTAATCTTCTTGCCTATAATTAGATGTTGGATACTTGGGGCTGGTTCTGAGTAGTTTAGGACACTATTAACTTCTAACTATTATTATTAGGATCAAGAGCTTCAGTTTTCTGGGTGTTTTTATGGAAAGTTTTTTTTAAAAAGTCTCATTCATTTTTTAAGAATCTTTGGTCAATATGTGTATTATCTTATATTATTGTATGTATCAATAAAATACTGAGGGTTTTTTTCAAAGATTTTATTTATTTGACAGAGCGATCACAAGTAGGTAGAGAGACAGGCAGAGAGAGAGGGGAAACAGGCTCCCTGCTGGGCAGAGAGCCCGATGCGGGGCTCAATCCCAGGACCTTGAGATCATGACCTGAGCCGAAGGCAGAGGCTTAACTCACTGAGCCACCCAGGCGCCGCCCCTAAAATACTGAGTTTTAAGAAGCTCAAAAACATGACCTACTATATGAGGAAAGCAATCACTCATTAATAAAAATATTTCCTGGGAAGTTTACTCCCAAAGCCAAACTCTATGGCACCCTTCTGGTAGATGCAAATTTAAACAACAGGTCTTAATTAAAACTGCTTTTTAATTATTTTTGCAAATATGCAGTAATCTTGCCATAGGGACTTCTCAGTTTATAGATGTGAAATGTTTTACTCCTTGATTTAGAAAAACTTACTTTTTCTAAATGTTCCCCCAAAGTAATATAGGATATATATATTTATTTCAGTTAAAGTAAATTAAGATCTAAATTAAGTCCTATTACTTTCCTTCCCAATGTGTTTTCAAAAAATTGTAAGTTCTTACTGAAAAAATTTTAACTATGTAGATCTTCATTGTCCCATATTAGTCATCAGCCACATAATGCTATTTAAATTTAAGTTAAACAATAAAAATTAAAATGTAGTTCTTTACACTAGCCACATTTCAAATGCTCAATGGCCACATGTAGCTACTGACTATCATACTGGAGAGATATAAAATATTTCTATCACTATAGAAAATTCTAGTGAGCAGCACTAAAGTAGATTGTTGAAAATACCTTAAAAAGAAATCTTCACAACCTAAAATTGTAAAATTTTATCCTGTTTTTAAAATTTTGGTGTATAAAACTAATCAGAAAAAAAATTCTTTTCTTGACACAATAAAATACTATAATGATGTTAATTAGTAGATAAGAAAACTAGTTGTTCTCTGTAATTGCTTATTGATAGTTCTAAGATATTCAAAATACACTACTGTTTATAAGAAAACAGTAGTGCCTTGAGATGCCTGGATGGCTCAGTTGGTTAAGCGTCAGCCTTCAGCTCAGGTCATGACCCCAAAATCCTGGGATGGAGTGCCACATCGGGCTCCTTGCTCAGTGGGGAGCCTGCTTCTCCCTCTGCCTGCCCTGCCTGTTCAGCCTAAAGCACGGAGAGCTGCTGTTCTCTCTGACAAATAAATAAATTCTTACAAAAAAAAAAAAAAAAGAAAAGAAAAGAAAACAGCAGTGTCTTGCTTTTGAGTAAAAAAAGGCATTTATATAAAGCACAGAGATAGACTCCTTTACAGAAATAAAAGTACATTATTTTGACACAAGGTTGATCAAATTTTATTACTGAAACTTGTTAAATAAATGATACATGGGGAACTTGAAAGTATTATGGGGGCACCTGGGTGGGTCAGTCATTAGGCATCTGCCCTCGGCTCAGGTCATGATCCCAGGGTCCTGGGACAGAGCCCCGCATCAGGCTCCCTGCTCAGTGAGAAGTCTGCTTCTCCTGCTCCCACTCCCCCTGCTTGTGTTCCCCTCTCGCTGTGTCTCTCCCTGTCAAATAACTAAATAAAATATTTTTTAAAAAAAAGGATTAGCTGGTTATGTTAGTAAAAGAAAAAAATCAAATAACTGATGTGACTCAATATAAAAATACTCATTTTACAAATACATAATTTTGAAATGTTAGCAGAATACTATTTCTAAGTCCCAACAGAATTAAAATACACTAAACATGGATTTCATAAAAGTTATCACTAAAATTTTATTTATTTTTATTTTTTTAAAGATTTTATTTGTTTATTTGACAGACAGCACAAGTAGGCAGAGAGGCAGGCAGAGGGAGAGGGAGAAGCAGACTCTCCACTGAGCAGTGTGCCCAATGTGGGACTTGATCCCATGACCCTGGGATCATAACCTGAGCTGAAGGCAGCCACTTAACCGACTGAGGAAACCAGGTGCCTGGTTATCACTAAAATTTTAGATTCAGTGCCTCTTAATCTAAATGTAGAATAAAACTCCAAGATCAAAATATGTGCTTTGCTATTAATTATCAAATATGAAGAGGACAAGATCTCTATGCAAGATCTCTATGCAAGATCTATACAAGATCTCTATAATTTAAAAACAAGTTTCAAATTATATCTTGAGTTTATTTTGACATTGCGGTTGAATCTTACATCTTAGATACTATAGTGAAAGAAATGACCAAATCTTTAACACAAAAATGCAGATATATGAACTGCAGGAGACTTCAAAAATTCAGCTGCTTTATTTCAACGACTTGCTGCCAAAAATAAAATAAAATAAAAAATAAAATAAAGGCAATGTCCTTACGGATGAGTAGGATCTGGTGTTTGAACAGACTTACTGATGCCCACTGCTAGTAAACCCTATGGAGAAGAAGAAAGGATAAATAATTATTAGCAAGATAGAGAGCAGAGTAGAACCAATCTGGAGTGTGCAATCTGACAATGGCAAAGAACCACTTCACACGCACATACACAGCAGCCTAGCAATTCCGGTTTCCAGTCCTTACCTTAGAGAAATAAAGATTAAATAATATAAGAAATGGCAAAATAAATTGTGGGATTGCCAAACCATATTTACTTCTCCAACAGTTTAAAAGAAGGAGTGGAGACACAGCTTTCTGTTCTGACATGGTAAAAGCTCCTACACATACCATTAAAGTGGAAGAAAAAAACCCAAGTTTAGGAACAGTGTGTAAAGTACAAAAAAACTTACGTCGTTTTTGTAGACCACATCTAATGTAAGGAACAGGGAAAGTTCTAAAAGAATACACATTCAACTGTTTATACCTCTGAGGAGAGAAGCAGGATTAGGATAGTCTGTGATAGCTGGTATTTTTATAGGAAAAATAACATATTGCTAAACAAACAAAAGATAGTAAAAATTTTAAATACCATACATTGCATATAGACATACACATTTCTACTAAAACTTCAAAGTCATGCATAGGAAGTATACCTATCAATATATACAGAGCAGCGATTACTGGGGCACAGAAAGAAGAAATAAAGATGTAGGGTTAATTACAACTAAGATTTTATTTCTTTAAAAAAACAAAAACAAAGTAAATATGGCAAAAATACCAACATGTCCTTTTTTTTTTTAGCCTTTTTTTTTTTTTTTTTTTTAATTTGTCAAGAGAGAGAGGGAAAGAGAGCTAGCGATCACAGGCAGACAAAGTGGCAGGCAGAGGCAGAGGGAGAAGCAGGCTCCCTGCCGAGCAAGGAGCCCGATGTGGGACTCAATCCCAGGACGCTGGGATCACGACCCAAGCCGAAGGCAGCCGCTTAACCAACTGAGCCACCAACATGTCTTTAATCCTAGTTACCTTTCTCTCCTCCTTCCATCCTCCCTGGACTTGATCTTTTCTTCCTTTCTCTCTTTATTTGGTTTTTTGATAGCATCTTTTGTTAAAAAAGAGTTATCCACTGGAAACTCCTGATATTAGTATGCTTGCTCCTAGTAAGTCCTTTCTATTCTAATTTGATGTGAATTTAGATAAAAAGATTACCTTATTAGAATTATGTATTTAAAATAGACCTCTGAGTAAATATCCTACATGGTATTATTTGCCTAATCTGGGGCTTTTTCATTTTTTCAGCATGGTATCAAATAATCAGATAGGTAAAGCTTCAAGATAACCAAATTCTTCATAGATGAGGTTTCCCTGTAGGTTACAAAAAACTTGATAGAGAGGCACCTGGGTGGCTCAGTCCTTAAGTATCTCAGGTCATGATCCCAGGGTCCTGGGACTGAGCCCACATCAGGCTCCCTGCTCTGCAGGAAGCCTGCTTTCCCTCTCCCACTCCCCCTGCTTGTGTTCCTGCTCTCGTGGTCTCTCCGTCAAATAAATAAAAATCTTGGGGGAAAAAAAACCTTAACAGAAACATTCTCTCTAGTAAAAATACATAGAGATTATACCACCTTGAAATGGCTAAAACAAATACATGACTGGACTTTTAATTTTGATATCGGAAATCCTACCCTAAATACACAGAGTATTACAAGTTTTTTCCTACTGGATTCCAAAGAAAAAGAGGGTTAAAAATACCTAAAAGATGATGGCTTTTCAGTGAATCAAACCAAGAAATGAGAGCAAATTAACACAGAATTCTTTTAAACTTGTAAATTAAATTGAAATATTCATTAATTCACACTGTGTATATATATGCATGTGTTTATAATGCTTACAAAATAGCCACTAGGTATTCATTATTTCTAAAGTCCTCATTATTCAGGATGGCCATGCAATGAAGTGTAGGATATCAAGTTTTTCATAAACTGAAACGTGGACCAAACTTGTTAGTTTTTCCTATAAAAATAAGATGTCACAGAACATCACTAATCCTGTCCACCTCACTCCCCAAAGAGGTAGGGGTAACATGAGATAGATCTGCTACGTGTCCTTTCAGACCTTTGTCTGCACAATTACAATGTGTTGTGTATACATAAATAAATATACACACAAATACATATAGATAGATAGATACATATCAGTTATGTAAATATAACCTACATCTGTTTGGTTTGCAACATAATGAATATCTACTGGCTAAGAAGCATTATAAATGCTTCCCCCTCCGTGATTATCCTTCCCTTTCTTGATTTTTCCTTCAGTATCATACTATCATGCAACTGCTTAAATGTTACCTTGGACTATCTTTCTAGTTGTTTCGACCTCCTTACAGAAGACAGAGCAAAGTCTGATTTCTCCTAAACACTACATTATAAACTCAGGTGCTCAATAAATTCGTATCAATTAATACTAGTGATGTACTATATGTTATTTAACAATAAAGTTTTTAAAAATGAGCTGCCACAGAAATTGCAAACCTAGATACCACTAGAGGCACAGGTCTAAATTTAAAACTTGAGGTATTTTAGTCTCTCAGAAGTAAAGAAAAAAAAAACTATAGTTATAAAAATATTAAAACATTAATTTTTTAGGGGCGCCTGGGTGGCTCAGTGGGTTAAAACCTCTGCCTTCGGCTCAGGTCATGATCTCAGGGTCCTCGGATCAAGCCCTGCATCCGGCTCTCTGCTCGCGGCAGGGAGCTGCTTCTTTCCCTCTCTCTCTGCCTGCCTCTCTGCCTACTTGTGATCTCTGTCAAATAAATAAAAAATAAAATCTTAAAAAAAAACACATTAATTTTTTAGTAACTAGAAGTCTGTACCTTTTGACCACCTTCACCCATCTCACCCACCCCCACTTACTCCCTGTCTCTGGCAACCACCAACCTGTTTTCTGTAAGTTGGGGGTATTTTTATTTTACTCCATATATAAGTGAAATCATTCAGTATCTCTGTCTGACTTTATTTCACTTAGCATAATGCCCTCACAGTCCATCCATGTTGTAAAAAAAGGATTTCCCTTTGTTTTCTTCTTATGGCTGAATAATATTCGTGTGTGTGTGTGTATACATACATACATTTTTTTAATCCATTCATCTATCAAAATGGACATTTAGGTTGTTTCCAAGTCTTGGCTGTTGTAAATAATGCTGCACTGAGCATGAGGGTGCAGATATCTTTTCATAGTGTTTTGTTTCCTTTTAGATAAGAATTCCAGAAGTGGAACTGCTGGATCATATGGTAGTTCTATTTTTTTTTTAATGATCCTTCATATATTTTTCATAGCATCTGTACCAATTTACATTCCCATCAACCGCACACAAGGGTTTCCTTCTCTCTACATGCTTGCCAACCCTTGTTATTTCTTATCTTTTTGGTAAGTCCTTCTAACTGGTGTGAGGTGATAGCTCATTGTGGTTCTGGTTTGCACTTCCTTGATGATTAGTGATGCTGAGCACCTTTTCATGTACTTTTTTGGCCATTTCTATGTCTTAATTGAAAAAGTATCTATTCAGATCTTCTGCCCACTTTTCAATCAGATAGATTTTTTACTATGGAGTTGTAGGAGTTCTTTAGAATTTTTAAAAATATTATTATACTTCTAAAATAGTTTTACTTTGTTTTGTTTTGCTATTTTTAGAAAACAGAGAGAGATGCACGAGCAGGATCAGGGAGGGACAACTGAAGAGGGAGAAAGAGAACCTCAAGCAGGCTCCACACCCAGTGCAGAACCCAATGTGGGGCTCGATCTCATAACCCTGAGACCATGACCTATGCCAAAATCAAAAGTCAGATGCTTAACCAACTGATCCATTCAAGGGCCCCTAAAATAGTTTTCAAAAGACCATAAGAAATACAATTTCCATCTACTCAGTAAGGCCCTGTTGAAATCTTTTTCATCAAAGCCATTCTGACCACTTTAATCAAGACAAACTCTTCACCAAGCATTCTCAATGCACCGACACCACATAACTTTAGCTCTTATTTACCTCTGTTGCCACTCGATCTATTATAGAAATTAATTTGTTTTTCTAGTTAGAACACTAGCATTCTCATTGTAAAGGAATCAAACAGGACAGGAGAGGGAATCATTTATGAGTCTGACGGATATTTCAGACTATCTTCATGCACACTTGTAAACAGTTTGTTAATGTTGCTTTTGTGAATATATTTGTGCCAGATTTCAGGGAGGGGTGTGTGTATGCTTAAAAAGATGAACACAATCTACATCATGTCTTTTTGCACTTTATATTATGGAAACTGCCAACATACAGAGAGATGGATAAAACATTTTTTTAAAAACCCAACAGAACATTTCGATAAACCCAACTCATCTGTTGCTTAGCTTCAATAATTGTAAATATGTAACACATCTGTTTTCTCTGATCCATACCCACTCCCCCCATGTATATTTAAGTAAATTCTAAGCTTCATGCCATTTCATCTTTAAATATTTTACCTGAATGACTAAAACTCTAAGGCATTATAGGAAATTCAGACACAAGACCATTATCATACTTTTAAATATTAATACTAATTCCTGAACATTTAAAAATATACACTCAGTAATCACATTTCCACATATGGAAATTTTAAATCTGTGGTAAAATTCACACACAATGAAATGCAAGAATCCTGAATACACAGCTCTTAAGGCTTTGGCAAATCAATACCCTTGTAACATATATTCCCATCAAGACACAGAACTTTTCAATCACCTCAGAAAATTCTCCTGTACCTCTTTGCAGTCAATCTCTCCCGACATCAGAGACAACCATTTGCTGAATTTTTAAAACTGTTTTTATTTTACTTCTAGCAGAGTTATTAGACAGGGTTAATTTCAGAGGTACAATATAGTGAGTCAGCACTTCCATACATGACCCAGTGTTCATCATAAGTGCCCTCCTTAATCCCCATCACCTATTTTCACCCATTCCCCCATCCACCTCCCTTCTGGTATATATCCAAACTACATATATAGCCAACTATATATCCAACTATTCAACTATAGTTAAGAGTCTGTTTCTTGGTTTGTGTCTCTTTTCCCACTTTGCTCATTTGTTTTTTAAATTCTACATATGAATGAAATCATACGGTATTTGTCTTTCTCTGACTGATTTTATACTCTCTAGCTACAATCATGTTGTTGGAAATGGCAAGACTGCAATCTTTTTATGGCAAATAATATTCCAAATATATATATATATAAATATATATAAATATATTTTATAATATATAATTTTAATAAAATATAAAAATATATTTTAATAAAAATATATTTTATAATATATAAATATATTTTATGTAATTATACTATAAATATATTTATATAATAAATATATATAAATTATTAAATATATATTTAATAATATATATAAATTAATTATATAAATATATATATATTTATATATCCCCCACAACTTCTTAACCATTCATCTACTGATGGACACTTGGGCTGCTTTCATATCTTGGCTATTGTAAATAATGCTGCTATAAACAGAGGGGTGCATGTATCCCTTTGAATTGGTGTTCTTGTATTTTTTTTAAAGATTTTATTTTTTTATTTGACACAGAGAGAAAGCACAAGAAAAGGGATCAGGAGAGGGAGAAGAAGGCTCCCCGCCAAGTAGGCAGCCCAACGCAGGGCTTGATCCCAGTGTCCTGGGATCATGACCTAAGACAAAGGCAGACACCGAATCGAATGAGCCACCTAGATGCCCGTGTTCTTGTATTTTTTTGGATAATACACAGTAGTGTGACTACTGGGTTATAGGGTAGCTCCATTTTTAACTTTTTGAGGAAACTCCATGCTGTTTTCCATAGTGACTACACCAGTTTGCGCTCCTACCAGCAGTGCATAAGCGTTCCTTTTTCTTCACATCCTTGCCAACAATGGTGTTTGTGTTTTTGATGTTAACCATCCTGACAGGTGTGAGGTAATATCTCACTGCAGTTTTGATCTGCATTTCCCTGATAAGGAGTGATGCTGAGCATCTTTTCATGTGTCTGTTGGCCATCTGCATATCTTCTTTGGAGAAATATCTGTTTATGTCTCCTGCCCATTTTTTAATTGGATTATTTGTTTTGGGGAGTGTGGAATTTTATCAGTTCTTTATATATTTTGGAGACTAATCCTTTATCAGAAATGTCATTTGCAAACATCTCTCACTCAACAGATTGTTTTTTTAGTCTTGTCAATTGCTCCCTTCACTGTGCAAAGCTTTTTATTTTGATGTAGTCTCAATACTTTGTCAGAGAAATCACTGCCTCTGTTCTCTTCTGGATTTTTATGGTTTCAGCATCATATTTAGGTCTTCAATGCATTTTGCATTTATTTTTGTGTATAGTGTAAGAAAGTTGTCTAGTTTCATTCTTCTGCATGTAGCTGTCCAGTTTTCCCAACACCATTTATGGAAGATACTGTCTTTTCCCCACTAGATATTCTTTCCTGCCTTGTTGAAGATTAATTGACTGTATAACTGTGGGTTTATTTCTGGGTTTTCTATTCTGTTCCACTGATACGTGTGTCTATTTTTGTGCCAGTTCCATACTGTTTTGATTAATATGGCTTTGTAATATAACTTGAAGCCTGGCATTGTGATACCACCAGCTTAGCTTCTCTTTTTCAAGATTGTTTTGGTTATTCAGGGTGTTTTGTGGTTCCACAAAAATTTTAGGTTTTGTTCTAATTTGGTGAAAAATGTTATTTTGATAGGGACTGCATTTAAATCTGTAGATTGCTTTGGGTAATACAGACATTTTAACAATATTTGTTCTTCTAATCATGAGCATGGAATGTCTTTCCATTTCTTTACATCTTCTTAAATTTCTTTCATCGGTATTTTATAGTTTTCAGAGTACAGGTCTTTCACCTCTTTGGTTAAGTTTATTCCTACAGACTTTATTATTTTTGGTACAATGGTAAATGTGATTGCTTTCTTAATTTCTCTTTCCACTGCTTCATTATTAGTATATAGAACTGCAACAGATTTCTGTATGGTGATTTTGTATCCTGAGATTTGATTTAATTCACTTAGCAGTTTTAGTAATATCTTGGTGGAGTCTTTAGGATTTTCTATATATAGCATGTCATCTGCAAACAGTGAAAGTTTTGCTTCTTATCTATTTGGATGTCCTTTATTTCTTTCTGTTGTCTAATTGCTGTGGTTAGGACTTCTAGTACTATGTTGAATAAAAGTGGTGAGAGTGGACATCCTTGTCTTGTGTCTGACCTTAGGGGAAAAGCTCTCAGTATTTCCCCATTGACGATGATGTTCCATGTGAGTTTTTCATATAAGTCCTTTTTTGTTGATGGATGTTCCCTCTAAACCTACTTTGTTGAGGGTTTTTATTATGAATGGATGTTTGACTTTATCACGTGCTTTTCCCCCATCTATTGATCTATTGAAAGGATCATATGGTTCTTATCCTTTCTATTACTGGTGTGATGTATTACACTGATTGATTTGGGAATACTGAACCACCCTGGAAACCCAGGAATAAATCCCACCTGACTATGGTGAATGATTATTTTAATGTATGGCTGGATTTCGTTTGCTAGTATTTTGTTGAGGATTTTTGTTATTATCTATGTTCATCAGAGGTTTGGACTGTAATTCTCTTTTTTGGTGGTATCTTTATTTGGTTTTGGTATAAGGGTAATGCTGGCCTCACAGAATGGATTTAGAAGTTTTCCTTCTTCTATTTTTTGGGATAGTTTCAGAAGAATAGCTATTAACTCCTCTTTAAATGTTTGGTAGAATTCACCTGTGAAGCCATCTGGTCCTGCACTTTCGTTTGCTGGCAGGAAGTTCCCCCCACCCCAAATCTTATTTATTCATTTGAGAGAGAGAGAGCCCACGAGCAGGGCAGAGAGGCAGAGGGAGAAGCAGACTCCCCCCGAGCAGGGACTTGATCCCAGGACCTGGAGATCATGACCTGAGCCAAAGGCAGACGCTTAATCATCTGAGCCACCCAGGCACCCCTGGAGTTTTTGATTACTGATTCAACATCCGTATGTTCAAATTTTCTATTTCTTCCTGCTTTAGTTTTGGTAGGTTAATTTATCCATTTCTTCTAGGTTATCCAATTTATTGGCATGTAATTTTTCATAATATTCTCTTATAGTCTTTTGTATTTCTGTGGTACTGGTTATTTCTCTCTCATTTGTGATTTTTGAGTCCTTTGTTTCTTGATCAATCTAGCTAGAGGCTTAGCAATTTCGCTGATTTTTTTTTTCAAAGAACCAGTTCCTCGGGGTGGCTGGGTAGCTGAATTGGTGAAGCATCTGACTCTTGATTTTGACTCAGGTCATGATATCAGGGTTGTAAGATCGAGCCCCATGTAGGGCTCAATGGTAACAGTGGAGTCTGCTTAAAATTCTCTCTCCCACTGCTCTCATTTAAGGAAGAAAAAAAAAAAAAAGGACTAGCTCCTTGTTTCATCGATCTATTGTTTTTCTAGTTTCTGTACCATTTATTTCTGCCCTAATCTTTATTATTTCCTTCCTTCTGCTGACTTTGGGTTTTATTTTTTGTTCTTAATTTTACAAAAATCTTTCTTCATTTGCATATTCAAGGAAAGGAATTAAAATTCCCAGTTTATGGGCCCCTGGGTGGCTCAGTCGGTTAAGCGTCCAACTCTTGATTTCAGTTCAGGTCATGACCTCAAGATTGTGAGATCAAGCCTTGTGAGATGGAGATTGATCAAGATTGTAAGATGCTCAAGACTGTGAGCATCAGGCTCCATGCTCAGCAGAGAGTCCGTTTGAGATTCAGCCTCTCCTCCCTCTGGCCCTCCTGCTGCTCATTCTCTCTCTGTGTCTAATAAATAAAATCTAAAGAAAAAAAACTGTCTAATGTAAAATCACTTTAATTCATTAATCACTTGTGATTATCTTATAGCTTTATTTTTTTTTTAGACTTTCTTTCTTTATTTGAGAGAGAGCATGCGTGCACATGAGAATGTGAGTGCAGAGGAGGAGCAAAAGGAGAGGGACAAGCAGACCCCACACTGAGCATGGAGCCCAGTGTGGGGCCCAATCTCATGACCCTGAGATCACAACCTGAGCCAAAATCAAGAGTCAGATACTTAACCCACTGAGCCACCCAGGTGCCCCAATTATTTTATAGCTTTATTCAAAAAACTTAATTGGTACTTATAGTCATAAGTCATATTCAGAGACCAAATTTCTACCTAATGATAAGAATCTCTTATACAAAAACCTCTGCCCAACACCTAGTACTAATAATCTTATACTTCATATTCCATTGTTGTAAGTTCTTAAAGCATAATACCTGCTTTAAAATACTCTGATCAGGAGCACCTGGGTAGTTTGGTCAGTTAAGCATCTGACTCTTGATTTCGGCTCAGGTCATGATCTCAGCGTTATGAGACCTAGCCCTGCATTGGGCTCCACACTGGGTGTGGAGCCTGCTTGAGTTTCTCTCTCTCCCTCTGCCCCACTCCTTACCCACTCACCTCATTTTCTCCCTTAAAACAAAAGTAATAAAGAAGATCCTTGATTTAAAAAATAGTAATAAAATACTATGATCAAATTTCTATGTACTTCACCATCAAAAGTAAAAAAAAAAACTTTCACTTTACTCCTCAAGCTAACTATAGGAATCATTCTGTTTAAAATAGGTCAACTTTCAGACTAAAGCCTTAAAAAAAATTTACTTTAAAATTAACAAGAAAAAAACCTTTACACCTCACCTGATTACAAGTATCAGATAAAGAATGTATAGCTTCAGAGAACATACTTGCTGAACCCGTATAAATCCAGGCAAGAAATTTAAAGAAGCAGTTTAATCCATTGCTAGGAGAGAAAGATAAAACAATTTAGCATAGGTTTTGATAAAAATTTCTACCAAAAGCTTATTTGAGTATGCAAACCTCTATACTAGATTCTGCTCCAAGTAAATTAAAAAGAATCTCTAACTTTTTTTTTTTTTAAAGAATCTCTAACTTTTAAGAATTTATTATACTTTAGGTAACAAGAGAATAAATTTGAAAAATACAGATTATGATATCATTAAATATTCAAATGAAGAAACAAGATATGTGTAAACAAATTACTTAAGTGTATTTTGAGAACTGATGAGAAGAGAGTGTTTTATATTTGGATGAAGTAAAGTTAGGAAGGAAATGAAGTGTCTTAGGTAGGCTAAAGAGATCTACACTTGGTATTGCCCAGCACACTGATGACAAAACCAAGACTTTGGTGAAAGTCTAGTTACTTAAACAGGCTGGATGTGAAGGTGCCAGATGCCAGAGGTGAAGACAAATCTAGACCAAGCAGTCTCAGAGTCATACTAGAAGATAATAGATTCTAAAAATAAACAGCTAGCTGTTCAGATTCCAACAGTAATGACTGGTACCCTTTATCTCGGGCACCACACTTAGCCACTTACCATGTTTTACTGTAACACTATTATTATATAAATATTAATATCCTCATTATATAAATAAGGAAACTGTATATCCCCTTCCAGCTACCTTTTCCCCTCTTTTCTACTTCAGATAATTTCTTGAAAGGACTGTATCTTCTCTTGCTGTCTTCATTTTCCACATTTTGCACTAAGTCTTCGGTCCATTTAACAATGGCTTATGCTTCAGATACCTCGCTTATTATCAATACCACAATGTTTCTTGCTACTAAATTCCTGAAAATATTTTAGTATTTTCCTTAATCTCACAGAAGCATATGCCACTATTTTCTTTCCTTCTTTTTTAGATTTTATTTATTTATTTATTTGACAGACAGAGATCACAAGCAGGTGGAGAGGCAGGCAGAGAGAGAGAGGAGGAAGCAGGCTCCCGGCCGAGCAGAGAGCCCGATGCGGGACTCAATCCCAGGACCCCGAGATCATGACCTGAGCCGAAGGCAGAGGCTTTAACCCACTGAGCCACCCAGGCGCCCCTATGCCACTATTTTCTTAAAAGACTGTCTCCCAGGGCGCCTGGGTGGCTCAGTCGGTTAAAGCCTCTGCCTTCGGCTCAGGTCATGATCCCGGGGTTCTGGGATTGAGCCCCGCATCGGGCTCTCTGCTCAACAGGGAGCCTGCTTCCTCCTCTCTCTCTGCCTACTTGTGATCTCTGTCTGTCATAAAAATAAATAAAAATCTATTAAAAAAAAAAAGACTGTCTCCCTTGGCATCCAAGATATCCTTGACTTTCTTCATTCCAGGTTTGCTTTCCTTTCTTGCTTGCTCCTTCCTCTTCCTCAGTCTCCTCTGCAGGCTCTTTTCCTCTACCCATTTCACAGATGTTAGGATTCTTCAAGGTTTCCTCCTGAGGGATTTTTCTTCCACACACTTCATATACATTCTCCAGGTGATCTTTAATTACTCCTATGGCTTTAATTATCATCTCTATATCAATAACTCTCAACTCTAAGTCCCTAGTCCAGCTTTCCTTTGTGAGCTTTAGACTAACATATGTCAAAAATTATTAAGTACCTATTATGTACTGGGTATTACACTAAGCAGTTTACATATATTACATACAATCTTCCAATGAAGAAAGTTTTAATTGCTAACCTCACTTTACTGATCAGAAGAACTAATGCTGTTGACCAACTCCACTTAGGTGCCCTACAGGTAGATCATTAAACTCAAAACTAAGCTCACCATTTCCTTTTCTGCCACCCTGCTCCTCCTTCAAGTGCTCCTTCTCTCAGTGATGATGCCATAGCTATCCAACTGCCCAAACCAGAAGCCTAGGCACCATCGTTGACCATCCCTCCTAAATATTTCTTGGACCTAAACATGCCTTTCCAACCCTACCTTCATTATCTCAGTTTAGTGCATCATCGTCTCTTCTCTGCATTACTGTACATGATGTCCTCCAGTCTAGTGCCCCTCCAGTCCTTAAAGATGAGAACTATGAATTGTATCTTTGTATTTCAAGACCCTACCACAATTCCTGACATATCATATGTATATATTTTAGAAATAAACAAACTAATGAATTATGGAATTAATACTTTCAAATATCCTAAAATAGACTAACTAGCGAAAGAGAAAAAAGATAACAATAGTAATCAAGAAGACAAAAGGAAAAAGAAGAGGCACAAATATCAGTTATGTTCTTCCAAGATAAGTGGGGCAAAACAAGAATGTGAATATTGTTCCGCAGATATGACCCAGGCTTGTTTACTCAAAAAATGATCTCAGCCAATTCACCTTTCTAAAAAAGACTTCTATCAACTCCAATGAAAATAAAAGAATTTTCAGAGAGCAACTATTCTTAGATCCTAACCACTCCAAAAACAGACCCAGCACAAGCATGGATATCTATGTGGACTCTTCCTTCAACACTTTACTGACAATAATTAACAAAGGTTCATTCAACTTCCTTCTATAATAACATAAACATCTAACTCTTCACCTAAACGCCAGGTAACAAATTTTTACATTCACAGATACACACATTAAAAATAATATATTTCTATTTTAAGTGGTACTTACATGCAAATGGCAACCATCACCACTTTTCCTGGCCCTTTAAAAAAAACAGATGTCGCTCTGGACCGTGGCTATAAAAAACAGACAAAAAACACAAAAAAAAAATCTCTAAAATTTCCAGAGAACAGCTTAATGCTTATAAATGATTTGACACACCAGAAAATATGTCCTCTCTCAAACCCTCTAAAGCTTCCTTTTCTCTAGAATCTCCATGTTAAAAAGTGAGAAGATAGAAATTGAGAGCATATGTGAATCCCTTTCCAAAAACCTAACTGTTTGTCTCTTTGTAAGTAATTTCCTGCCTATTGCCAGAAAAGATCTGCGGTGGTTTCACAGAAACTAGGGATAAAATGATAAAAATGTACTGAACTAAAATCGATACACTCTAAAATTTTTCCACCTCTTGAGCAACTTAACTTTTAAGGAACAGCCAAAGCCAAGTTTGCTTCTCCAATTTAACTCCTTATTACTCTCTAAATACCAAAGACCTCAAGTGATAATGTTGAATTCCAAAACAGACCAAAACAAAAGAACAAACCAAGTAAAGAAAGCTATTTATCTTGAGTTAAATGTAGTTTCGCTGTTCCTTCAATGTATACTTTCTGTTTTTTCTCCTGCTCTGTCCTCTCCCTGAAATGCTAGCATCATCTTCTTCCACAATTTGTCTAGCTTTTACTCATCCCATTCCATGTTAGGCCAACTGGCACTTTTCTACTTAAAGCCATTCTTGGTCTGTCACAGAGAATGCTCACTCTGCTGCACATTTATTATTGAACTTTACATTTCTATTAAAGCATTTCATATAGTCTGCCTTATGTCATTTATTCAAGAAATATTTATTGTGCAACTACTGCATGCCTGGCATAATTCTAGATGCTGGGATCTGACAGTAAACAAGAGTCCTGCCTTCACTGACCTCACAATTGAGTCCAGGAAGATAGAGAATAAATCCATAAACAAATACATAACATCAGATAATAATAAATATAATGAAGAAAATAAAACAGAACGGAGAAGATCATGTATGGGGGGAGGATGTATGTGGAAAGGGTTAGTTTAGCTAGACAGAGTATGAAAGAGGTTCAAAAATGAGAAGGCAGCAACCATGAAAAAAATCTGAAGTATGGTTTCAGGCAGAGTATACACACAGGACATTTAAAGACATGGAAAGAAATAAGCTTGGTGTGTGGAAAGGACAAAATAAGGATGATGTGGCTAAGAGCATAGAAAGCAAGGAAAATGGTAGGGGTTGAGGACAGAGAAGGAGACAGGGACCATATTTCACAGGATTTTGGAAACTATGGTAAGGAGTATAATTCTTACTCTACTGGCAAAAAGAAGGCACCACATGATTTTAAGCAGATATTTGGTATAGTCTAATTTAGGTTTTACAAAGGCATAGCTTAAAATGCAGAGAATAGGGACACCTGGGCAGTTCAGTCAGTTAAGCATCTGCTTTTGGCTCAGGTCATGGTCCCAGAGTCATCAGGCTCCTTGCTCAGCAGGGAGCTAGCTTCTCCCTCTGCCCACTGCTCCCCCTGCTTATGCACTCTCTCTCTGACAAAATAAATAAATAAAATCTTTCAGTAAAATGCAGAGAATAAATTATGGGGACAAAGCAGAGATGGAGAGAACAATTAGGAGGGTAGTCCAAGTAAAGGATGGTGATGGTTGAGACTAAGGTTTCAATAAGAGGCATGGTGAGAAGCAGTTTCACCAGTTTCACTAGGTCTATCTTGGAGAAAATGCCAGTTGGATCTGCTAATGGGATTTAAATATAAAAGGGTCTATAATGAATCTCTAATATTTGGAGACTGAGTAAATAAGCACAGGGGTTTTTTTGGAGAAGAGACGAAGGAAGTGAAGGTATTAACGAAGTCCAAGGAGAACCAGGAGAAAGCCTATCTTAGGCTCCTAGAGAACAAGGTGTTCCAAGGAAAAGGAATACTTCTGCTGGTGATGGGCACTTGACTATTTCTTCCCTCTTAGATTTCCATGAGAAGAGATTCCCCCCTCCCAATACTGGTGGCCTCCCCTCCTCCCCAGCGGCTGTCTGGGGGTTGACTAAGTAAGTTTAGTAAGGTAAATTTAGAAGAGAATGCTGCACATATTTATGAGCTACCTCCTTTATTTGGGGAGTTGGTAGACATTTTCTTCTGTTCTTTCACGGCTCTGTATTTGGACAAGACAGGTAGAGGTGTCTACAATTTACTGTGTAAGTCTAAATCAGAAGAGTCTTGAGGCACCTGGGTAGCTCAGTGGGTTAAGCCTCTGCCTTCAGCTCAGGTCATGATCTCAGGGTCCTGGGATCGAGCCCCGCATCGGGCTCTCTGCTCAGTGGGGAGCCTGCTTATCCCTCTCTCTCTCTCTGCCTGCCTCTCTGCCTACTTGTGATCTCTGTCAAATAAATAAATAAATAAATCTTTAAAAATAGATAAATAGATCAAAAGAGTCTTTAAGATCTAATGTAGTGGCTTAGAACTCTGAGAAACAGATGAGGAAAACAAATAAGGAGTCAGATTTCGGGTTGTTACTGGGGTCATGCCATGTAAGAGTACTTCTTGGGGGCACCTGGGTGGCTCAGTGGGTTAAAGCCTCTGCCTTCAGCTCAGGTCATGATCTCAGGGCCCTGGGATCGGGCCCCGAATCGGGCTCTCTACTCAGTAGGGAGCCTGCTTTCTCCTCTCTCTCTGCCTGCCTCTCTGCCTACTTGTGATCTCTGTCAAACAAATAAATAAAATCTTTAAAAAAAAAAAGAGTTACTTCTTGGAAAGTCACCACAGCTTATGGCAGTTTTGATCCCTTGCACACAGACCACAATGGCCCTGAAAAGGGACAAATAGCCTGCACTGAAACTGCAGGTCCTGTAAGTCAGGTTGCTGCAGCATATACTTGGATTCTATAGAATTGGCTGGGTATTGCCAAGAAAGCTGAGGTGAGATTTCATATCAGGAATTAAGAGAGAAAAATGCCTATTTAAATTTCTTCTCACTTTTATAGTGTTTTGCAGTCAGGTCTGCAGACCAGGATTTTAAACAGCACCTCCTGCGTTCCCTGTGGACAACAGAACACAAGAGGGAGCTTCTAGATTTTAAGTGTTAAGGCCAGCTCTTGACAATGTGCAATTAGATGTCCCCAAATTCTGTTCTGAACTGCCTCCAGAGCTAAGACCAGAAATTAGGCAAGAAGAAACCTTATCCATATGATTTTACTTGAACTTAGATTTGCAAACTATAAACGCTGACCATGGCTCTAGATTTCTGAGTTCTATTGTTTATTAATAAATAAAAACTAGAGTACATCTGTTTTATTATAATAAGAATGTAATTTGGCTGACTAGAGAAAAAGAAAACTCCAAAAAATTATTTTAGGAACAGTAAAAAAAAAAAAAATGCAGCGAGATAAATGAAAAGATGCTGTTTATTTTATTTTATTTTTTTAAAGATTTTATCTACCCATTTGACAGACAGAGATCACAAGTAGGCAGAGAGGCAGAGAGAGAGAGCGAGGAAGCAGGCTGTCCACTGAGCAGAGAGCCCAATTCGGGGCTTGATCCCACCACCCTGGGATCATGACCCGAGCCAAAGGCAGCGGCTTTAACCCACTGAGCCACCCAGACGCCCGAAAAGATGCTGTTTAAAGTAAAAGATGAGAAATATGTCTTTAGAAGAAAGGTACAAGAGGGGCACCTGGGTGGCTCAGTGGGTTAAGCCTCTGCCTTCAGCTCGGGTCATGGTCCCAGGGTCCTGGGATCGAGCCCCACATTGGGCTCTCTGCTCAGCAGGGAGCCTGCTTCCTCCTCTCTCTCTCTCTGCCTGCCTCTCTGCCTACTTGTGATCTCTGTCAAATAAATAAATAAAATCTTAAAAAAAAAAAAAGAAGAAAGGTACAAGAACTTTTGGGATAAATAAGACAGACAAGGAAGGAAAATGAGATCTTAAAAAGTAGAATAAAATGTTTTAAGGAAAAAAAAGATATATGGAGCTCAAATTGCTGATAAAAAAAAGTATTACAGAAAAAGTGAAAACATGTTGGTAGTCATTAGAACAGAAATAGTGACAAAGTCCAAGGAAAAGCAAGAGATCTACAAGGAGCCAGGATTCACAACACCCTTGGGAAGCATCCTATTAAAGCCACCCATAAATTCCATAATAAAAACAATTGGAGAACTGACCCTTAGACAGCAGAATGGCCAACACACTGGGAATTACTGAAACTGGAAGATGGGTTCATCAAATTTTTTTTTCTACTTTTATATATATTTGAATTTTTTGATAATAATTTTTTAAAATATTGGAACAAAAACAAAAAATGTGGCAATATTTCAAAAAGGACTACCAGCAAATCAGCATAAAATACTCAAAGCACTACTGACACTTCAAAATTATAACTGCAAGTGGAGATAAAGGTACTTCTAATGCTCTAAAGGACTATCACAAATAATTTCACAAAATTACAATTCTAAGGAAAGGCACAAGAAAGCAGAAGTGTATTAAAGAAGAAATGCATTAAAAGGACATTGAGAAATTAGATATCAGTTAGATACTATTCTGATAAGAGAATGCTTTTGGCAGACCCAGAACATAGTGAGTTCATATATATCACTACTAGAGTTCCTCTAATACAAAGAAAAATACCATAAAAAAACAAGTGTGTGGATCAGAAGGGGGGGGGTAGAAGAATTTAATATTTAATTTAAAAATATTAAGTGTTTAACAGGACTAGCCCCATATATTTCTGGAGAAGGAAAGCAACCATCTTCAGTAGGGAGTGAATGTTCTTTACAGAAATATGGGAATAATAGAGGGAAATTAAACTGTTATCGTACTACTACAAAAAAAAAAAAAAAGAGTGTAACAGAAACAAATTCTAGGGGGCACCTGGGTGGCTCAGTCGGTTAAGCATCTGTCTTTGGCTCAGGTGATGATCTCAGGGTCCTGGGATCAAGTCCCACATCTGGCTCCCTGCTCATCAAGGGGGTCTGCTTCTCCCTTTCCCTTTGCCTTAATCATGCATGCTCTCTCTCTCTCTTGGTCATTCTAATAAATAAATAAAATCTTTAAAAAAAAATTCCATTCAAACACTGGAACATTTCAAGGTTGACAAGTATGAATCCTCAAAAGGCCTCTAGTGACACTGATTTCAGAAGTCAGTAGCTACTCTCAAAAATCTAGTGACAATGATCCTCCATGGGAAACAGACAGAACACCTAGGAACAGATCCTCCCAGGAGGCATGTCTCACCAACCTATGTTATTCCACAGCAGCAGCTGCAGGAGTACGGAAGTGAAGAGGCTGGCTCCTAAGGCAAAGATTCCACCAATGGGATGCCAGAAACACAAAACTCAGAGAGGAAATGGAAATTAAGGAGCTCTGAATACAATGAATAGAAAAGAAAAGAACAACAAATAAAATATGACTAGAGTTGTCATCTCTGCCAACCTAAACTTTGCCAAAAGGGAGCAATGTCTGAAATGTAACTCAGAAGAAAGGAGACAATCGGCACAGCTAGTCTTTTCTCCAAATTTGACCTTCACTTCTTGACAGGTGATATCTCCCAACTAAGTTTAAATGCAACGTTGGCTCTGGACATGATTACTTGGTATTTTGGAGGTACTGGTGACTTTTATAAAAGCCATTTCAGTCGAGTGGTGGGGATGAAAGCCCAAATGAAAAGGATTCAGAAGAGAATAAGAGGTAGGATAATAGGGACGCCTGGGTGGCTCAGTTGGTTAAGCGGCTGCCTTTGGCTCAGGTCATGATCCCAGCATCCTGGGATCGAGTCCCACATCAGGCTCCTTGCTTGGCAGGGAGCCTGCTTCTCCCTCTGCCTCTGCCTGCCACTCTGACTGTGCTCGCTCCCTCTCTCTCTCTCTGACAAATAAATAAATAAAATCCTTTAAAAAAAAAAAAGAGGTAGGATAATAAAGGTAAACTTTCTATACTGGTCTCAATATTAATTTCCTCCTAATAGGAAGTATTCTGGCACACAAGTAGATAAGTTAGTAAATCTGGTGATGAAAAAAAAAAGTGAGGTACTTTTATCTGATTACATCTATTTTTTTCAGTGAAAGATGAAGGAAAGTCATCAGCTGAAGAGTTAGGCTGTAGGAAGTTTGGGAAAAAAGGAAAAGTATGCAACAGCTGTTTCACAGAGTGAGAGACTGAATGCATTATGGAAGTTCAGTAAGACTGTCAAATAATATTGTGTCCACTGATTTTATATATACTCATATAATAAGTAAGAACAATCAGAATGGCTGTGTAATTTTCTCATCCAAGGGCTAAACTTTTGATTACAAGCAGAGAAGTGGCAGTTTGAATATTTAATCAGGGTTAGAAGTAGGAGAGAGAACAAAGGAAATTAAAGGTGTATAGGAGAGAGTTAAATTTTACTAAAAACCTAAGAAAATAAAGTCTTCTCCCTTACCTGTATCTATATACTTATGGTTTATAACACTGTCATGAATTTAAAGAGAAATTATGTCCCAGTTATTTTTAATTTCAAGAAAATCAAACAGAGACAGACTATATAATTCAGTAAATTACACTGTGCTCAAGAAAATCTTGAATTATGATCAGACATGCTAAAATTTCACAATGAACTGATACTAAAATTTCACTGTGCAAAAATATACACATGTAACATTATCAGAAAGATAATCTTACCTTGGTGTTTCCCAGGAAGTCTCTATATTCTCTTAGTATCTTTTGGTTTCTAAATAGCCCTTTATAAGAAAAGAATTACAAAATACATTTAGCTCATACATATTTTATCAGTCACATTCTATACTAACACAATTATTCTCTTTAAGAGTATGTTAAATATTTTCTATTGGCTATGAGTAAAAGTATCAGATTATTATAAAAAATCTGGATCTGCAACCTAGATAAAAAATGGGCAAAGTATTAGAACATACCTTTCTCCAAAGATGATATAAAAATAGCTAACAAGCACATTAAAGGATGCTCTTATCAAACTCCTTGCAGAAAAATGCAAATTAAAACTACAATAAGGTATCACCTCACACCCACCAGAATGGCCATTATCCAAAAACAAAACAAAACCAAACTCAGGGGCTCCTGGGTGGCTCAGTGGGTTAAGCCTCTGCTTTGGACTCAGGTCGTGATCTCAGGGTCCTGGGATCGAGCCCTGCATCGGGCTCTCTGCTCAGCTGCGAGCCTACTTCCCTCCTCTCTCTCTGCCTGCCTCTCTGCCTGCCTCTCTGCCTACTTGTGATCTCTTTCTCTCTCTCTCTCTCTCTGTCAAATAAATAAATAAATAAAATCTCAAAAAACAAACAAACAAACTCAGAAAATAACAAGTGTTGGCAAGGACGTGGAGAAACTGAAAACCTTTTGTATGCTGGCGGGACTGTAAAATGGTGCAGCCGCCGTGGAAAGCAACATGGAGGGTTCCTCAAAAAATTAAAAACTACCATATGATCTAGCAATCCCACTTGCAGGTATACATCCATAAAAAAAGAAAAAGAAAAAAGCAAGCAAGCAAGCAAGCAAGGTCTCAAAGAAATATTTACATACTCATATTCAGAGCGCCACTATTCAGAATAGCCAAGAAGTGAAAGCAACCAAAATGTCTGTGGATACAAAAGGTGGTATATGCATATAATGAAATATTATTCAGACTTAAAAAGGAAGGAAATCCTGGCACACAGATAAATCATGAGGACATTAAGCTACGTGAAATCTCAGTTAAAAAGACAAATATTGTATACTTCTATTTATATGAGTGAAAATCATAGAGACAGAAAGTAGAACAGTGGTTACCAAGGGCTACAAGTAGGACAAAAGGGGAACCATTTGTTAACAGAGTTTCAATTTTATGTGATGAAAAAGTTCTGGGAAAAAAATTCCTAAAGATTTGTTTCTTAACAATGTGAATATACTTAATAATTCTGTTAAAATGACAAATTCTGTTGTGTTTTTTAACACAACAAAAAAAGGCAGGGAGAAATGCAATGAGAGAAAGGTACACTTTTAAAAATATTTATTTATTTGTTTATTTATTTATTTTAGAGGGTGGGGGTAGGAAGGGCCAGAAGTAGAGGAAGAAAAAGAATCTTAAGCAGGCTCCATGCCTACTGCAGAGCCTGAGGCTGGGCTTGATCTCACAAACCAGGGATCATGACCTGAGCTGAAATCAAGAGTTGGACACTTACCCAACTGAGCTACCCAGGCCCCCCAGAAAGGTACTTTGATATAAGAGTCTCTTCTCTATATTATCTAAAAATATGAATTACTTAATCTTGATAGAAGAACCAGTTCTTCATTTATTAGCTCAAGGTTTAAAAATACAAGAAAAATAAATTTCTATTACTTTATTTTCTCAAACTGTGTTTAAATATTTCCTTTCACATATGTACAGCTTCATGGTATCATTATTTTAATAGCAGAAGACTGAAAACAACCTATGGGGGAATGACTGAATAAACCCTCCAAAATGGAGTATTATAAAAGGAATGAAGAAATGTCTCTATTTACTGCTAAAGATTGGTCATCAGGACATAATGTCAATTTAAAAAACCAAAGACAGAAAGTATACCTTATTTATGAAAGGTGGTGGGGAGGGGGTTAATACCAGTATATATGCTATTTCATAGTATATTTTTTAATGGAAAAAATAACTCCAAAACTGATTTTTTAAATGGTTACCAATGTGAGAAGGAGAAATAGGGTGGAGAAGATAAGGATGGAAACTAAATTTCTCTGAAGGTTCTGTCTGGTAGATACGACTCTGGAATCATATAAATGTTTTACAAAATTATAAAATGAAAATCAAAATTATTTCTAAATATCAGAAGTAAAATGAAACAAATGAACCTCATTTTACATCTATTTGATGGTTTATCCATGCAGACAGAAATTTCAAGTGAATTTGAAACAAAGAGACATTATACATCCCTAGGGGAATATATACTAAAGACAAAAAGGAAAGTCAAGAACACTTAAATCATCTTGATGGCAATAATATTGGTATTATTATTTTGAAACCACACCGTGTTCTTTCTATATGTATGTATACACATATAAGAGTAAACCAAAAATATAATTATACTATCAGATTAAGAAATAGATTTTCAGTGTAAGGAAAAGTTAAAAAACACAACAAAGAAAAAAAAACATTTTTAAGTTTTTCAGTATAGCTTATATAGCTTCTTTCTTAAGAAAAATGAAGCATTTCTTATTACTGTCCACTGGAAAGACCTTAAAAATATGCCAACCTACTGAAAATGAATACCACTGGGGCACCTAGGTGGCTCAGTCCATCAGGCATCCAACTCTATTTCCGCTCAGGTCGTGATCTTGGGGTCATAAGACTGAGCCCTGCATCAGGCTCCATGCTGGACATACAGCCTGCTTAGGATTCTTTTTCTCCCTCTTCCTTTGCCCCTTCATACCTCCCTCTCTCCCTCAAAAAAAAAAAAGTACCCCAAAGGCCCCAAGTACAATCTCTCAATTTTATTTACCACAGAGGAAAAAAAAAATGGGGTTCTTTTCAGAGATGGGTAATGCCCAGTCTGGGCAGGACATGTATAAGATAATCCTGAAACACCTTATTATACCTAAAAGCAAGGATGCTACAATACTAGGGTTATGACAAAGGGACTTCAGAACCAACTTGAGGTGCTTTCATTGGCCAAAAATGGGATGATCTGAACACCACTACTTTGTCTACTTTGTCCTTTCCTTCCTAGCTGTCTCCTCCACATTCTTTCCCTTCTCCTTGATCTCCTTCCTGTCCCACTGCTTCACCCTCTTGATATTGAACTCCCACGCTCTCAAAAAACTCTCTCCCCCTTTTCTTCCTAGATTACTGACCGTAACTGTCTCTCAATTTCCACCTAGAAATTTCACCAATTTCAAGGGAAGGTAATACTGTCACCTTTAAGCTTTAGTCCTATACAGAATTTAGAAATACAGTTTCTAAATACAGAATCTGAAGAATTCAGATTCTCCTAAATAAAGCCTGTCAAAGAAGTATGTGTACATTTTTCTCAGATACTAGCACCTCTACCTCTATTTTAATCCTGCCACATTATATCTGTTCCCCAAAGTAACCAGAACTATAACTGCAGTACAACCATCTAATTCCCCAATGCAATCTGCCCTACTGGAACAACATTTGATCATATCCCGTATTAGCATCTCTATTATGTAAAAGAACCCAATGGAAGCCTTTAACTGAATAGTGATACCAAAATTCTGAAGTTTCCTGACCCCAATATATATTTCTTTTAATATTTCACCCCTACGGATTTAATTGTAGCTCTCTTTAGCATATCTGTGAGTATAATCAACAACTGTTTGCTTTTTCTGAGGCCCAAACCCCACAGATACTAAGATTCACTGATTCTCTTTATTACTTCTCAAAATGCCAAACTAATGATTAAAAGGACTTGGATTCTGCAAAAAAAAAATCTACATTTGCTCAACATGCACATGACTTCATATTATATATTGCAAGCCTATGAGAATCTCAAATATATTCCTTATTCCTCCTAACTAGATTAGTTGAAAAGACACAAAGTGTTTTCAATTTTGTCAAGAAAAGGAATAATCAGCAAAAGGTCATTCATTTTCTTTGCCTGAATTCAAACTATCTAAAACCATCCTAGATCTTCAGCCAAGGTGCAACTGAGAGGATATTAAGATGGAATGAGAGATTACTATAGGCAGTGCTTAGTGAACTTTCTAAAACAATTCAACTATCACTACCATATAAACTAAAACAAATACCTGTTTTTTTCAGAGATATATACTGAAATATTTAAAGATGAAATGGACTGGTTTCAAAGTAATTTAGTAGACTGAGGGTAAAGGAGATATAGATAAAACAAGGTTGGCCGTGTGTTGATAACCGCAAAGCTGGGTGATGGATTCCTGCAGAGTTGTTATACTTTCCTCTGTACTTCTATGTGTGAAATCTCCCACAAACGGGGGAAATGAAACAAAAACTGAAGAAGGAAGATGAGAAAATACTCAGAACAAAAACCTGCAGCAAAGTAGGGATAGAGGGAAGATATCTCAACATCATAAAGGTCATGTATGAAAGATCCACAGCTAATATCATCCTCAATGGGGAAAAACTGAGAGCTTTTCCTCTAAGGTCAGGAACAAGATAGGGATGTCTACTTTTACCACTGTTAAACATAGTACTGAAGTCCTAGGGTCAGCAATCGGACCACAAAAAGAAATAAAAGGCGTCCTGGGGGGGCACCTGGGTGGCTCAGTGGGTTAAAGCCTCTGCCTTCGGCTCGGGTCATGATCTCAGGGTCCTGGGATCAAGCCCCGCATCGGGCTCTCTGCTCAACAGGGAGCCTGCTTCCTCCTCTCTCTCTGCCTGCTTGTCTGCCTACTTGTGATCTCCATCTGTCAAATAAATAAATAAAATCTTTAAAAAAAAAAAAAAAGGCGTCCTGGGGCATCTGAGTGGTTCAGTCGGTTAAGCGTCTAGACTCCTGATTCTTGCTCAGGTCATGATCTCAGGATTGTGATACTGAGCCTCACATCAGGATCCACGCTGGGTGTGGAGTCTGCTTAGGAATCAATCTCTCTCTCTCTCTCTCTCACTCCTTCTACCCTGCCCCACTCTCTCCCTCACTAGTTAAAAAAAAAAGGAGGAAATAAAAGGCATCCAAATCCGCAAAGAACAATTCACAGAGAACATGGTACTCTACATAGAAAACTCAAAGACTCCACCAAAATATTGCTAGAACTGATGTAAAAACTCAGCAAAGTCGCAAGATACAAAATCAACATACAGAAATCTGTTGCATTTTCTACACACCATAAATGAAGCAGCAGAAAGAGAAATCAATGAATTGATTCCATTTGCAATACACCAAAAACCGTAAGATACCTAAGAATAAGCCTAACCAAAGACGTAAAAGGTCTGTACTTTGAAAACTATAGAATATTTACGAAAGAAATTGAAGAGGGCACAGAGAAATGGAAAAACATTCCATGCTCACAGACTAGAAGAAAAAACATGGTTAAAATGTCTATACTACCCAAAGCATCTACATATTTAATGCAATCCCTATCAAAATCCCACCAGCATTTTTCAGAGCTAGAACAAAGACTCCTAAAATTTATATGGAACCACAAATGACCCCAAATAGCCAAAGCAATCTTGAAAATGAAAAGCAAAGCTGGAGTCATCATGATTCTGGACTTCAAGCTATATTATGAAGCTGCAGTCATCAATACAGTATGGTACTGGCCCAAAAACAGATACATAGATCAATGGAACAGAATAGAAAAGCTAGAAATGGGCCCACAACGATATGGTCAACTAATCTTTGATAAAGGAGGAAAAAAAATATCAATGTAAACAAGACAGTCTCTTCAACATACTGGTGCTGGGAAAAATGGACAGCCATATGCAGAATGAAACTAGACCACTTTCTTACACCATACACAAAAATAAATTCAAAATGTATTAAAGACCTGAATGTGAGGCACAAAACCATCAAAATCCTAGAGGAGAACACAGGTAGCAACCTCTTTGACCTCAGCTACGGCAACTTACTACTAGACATATCTCCAGAGGCAAGGGAAACAAAAGCAAAAATGAACTACTGGGACTTCATCAAGATAAAAAAGCTGCTGCTGCTTCTTTTTTCTTTTTTTTTTTTAAGATTTTATTTATTTATTTGAGTGAGAGCAAAAGCGAGAGAGATTACAGAGAGAGGGGGAGTAGCAGACTCGCTGCTAAGCAGGAAGTCCAATGTGGGGCTCGATCCCAGAACCCCAGGATCATGCCCTGAGCCGAAGGCAGATGCTTAACCGACTGAGCCACCAAGGTGCCCCAAGGTAAAAAGCTTCTGCACAGCTAAGGAAACAACAAAACTAAAAAGGCAACCTACAGAATGGCAGAAGATATTTGTAAATGATATAGCTGATAAAG
Organism: Taxidea taxus jeffersonii; assembly: GCA_003697995.1. NCBI lineage: Eukaryota > Metazoa > Chordata > Mammalia > Carnivora > Mustelidae > Taxidea > Taxidea taxus. The sequence continues at coordinate 118,996 of ML104177.1, forward strand.
GGTTAGTATCCAAAATCTACAAAGAACTTACCAAACTTAACACCCAAAAAAACCCCAAATAATCCAGTTAAAAAATGGGCAGAAGACTTTGACTAGACATTTTCCCAAAGAAGACATACAGATGGCTAGAGACACATGAAAAGATGCTCAACATCACTCATCATCAGGGAAATGCACATCAAAACCACCATGAGATACCCCCTCACCCTAATGGCTAAAATTAATGACTCAGGAAACAATGGATGATGAGAACGCAGAGAGGGGAACCCTGTTATAGTGTTGGTGGGAATCCAAACTAGAGCAGCCACTCTGAAAAACAGTACAGAGATTCCTCAAAAAGTTAAAAATAGAGGGGCACCTGGGTGGCTCAGTGGGTTAAGCCTCTGCCTCCGGCTCAGGTCATGATCTCAGGGTCCTGGGATGGAGCCCCACATTGGGCTTTCTGCTCAGCAGGGAGCCTGCTTCCCCCTCTCTCTCTGCCTGCCTCTCTGCCTACTTGTGCTCTCTGTCTGTCAAATAAATAAATAAAATCTTTAAAAAAAAAAAAAAAGTTAAAAATAGAGCTATCCTACCACCCAGCAATTGCACTACTGGGTATCTACTCAAAGCGTACAAACATACTGATTCGAAGTATATGTACCCTGTTGTTTATAGCAGCCATTATTAACAACAGCCAAGGTATGGAAAGAACCCAAATGTCCATCGACTAATAAATGGATAAAAGAAAATGTGGTGTAAATATATAATAGAGTATTACTCAGCCATCAAAAAGAATGAAACCTTGCTATTTGCAACAATGTGGATGGAGCTGTTGTATTATGCTAAGCAAAGTAAGTCAGTAAGAGAAAAACAATTGCTGTATGATTGCACTAATACGTGGAACTAAGAAACAAAATAGATGAACATAGGGGAAGGGAATTAAAAAAAAAGAAAGGGAAGCAAACTCTTAATTATAGAGAACAAATTGAGGATTGATGGAGGGGAGGTGGGCACAAAATGGGCTAAATGGGTGATGGGGATTAAGGAGGGCACTTGCTCTGATGAGCACTGGGTGTTATATGTAAGTGATGAGTCACTAAATCCTACTCCTGAATCCAATATTATACTATATGTTAACTAACTGGAATTTAAATAAAAACTTGAAATAAAAATAAATTTTTTTCAAAAAGTAGATAACTCCAGGGTGCCTGGGTGGCTCAGTGGGTTAAAGCCTCTGTCTTCGGCACAGGTCATAGTCTCAGGGTCCTGGGATCGAGCCCCACAATGGGCTCTCTGTTCAGCAGGGAGTCTGCTTCCTCCCCTCTCTCTGCCTGCCTCTCTGTCTACTTGTGATCTCTCTCTCTCTGTCAAATAAATAAATAAAATCTTTAAAAAAAAAGGTAGATAACTCTAAAAAAAAAGAGAAAGAAAAAAAATATTAAGAATACCCAAAATTTAAGAGTTAAAATCTACCAAAAACTCATGAAATCAATTTTAGAAGATACACAGTGTGAAATGGAGTAATGGATGTAAAAATTATCACAGAAGAAGAGTTAAGAAAAACAAATAAATATATTAAAGATAACCAACCTCAGCAGTCACCAGAGAAACCAAAATTAAAGATACCATCTACTGCCCATCAAATACACAACAAAGTTAAAACAATGGTAATATCCAGCATTGTCAAGGGTTTGAGAAAACAGTCACCCTCATATACGTTAATTGTAAATGTAAACTGTAAACTGGCACCATATTCCTTTGGAGGATATTCTATTAAATTTTAAAATGCCCATGTCCTTTGACCTTGAAATACTACTAACATTTTATCTATGTATTTGCAATAAGAGAATATATTATTATATATTTAAAATATATGATATTAACTAATGTATTCTTTGTAATGGTAAAAAAAAAAGTTTGAGAACATAAAGCTTATTACATCCACACAGTGGAATATTATGCAGCTGTTAAAAAAGAATGAGAGAGAGGTAGATTTCTATATGTAGACATGGGAAGACGTTTATGGTTACACTGGTAAGTATAAAGAACTTATACTTAGAGGCAAAACAATAGGTACAGTGTTATAAATTTATGTTTAAGTGAACAAAATGATGTATATAAAATTTGAAAATGCATCAGAGAAATATTCTGGATAGATATATCCCATAGATATATCCCAAACTTCCAGCAACAGTTATCTATAGGAAGTAAAATGAGATGGTGACTAGAGAAAATGAAAGAAGACTTTTATTCTTTATATTTTTTGAATCCTTTTTTAAATCACAAGTGTGCAACACTTTTGACATTAATGAATACAAACATATATGTAAATCAAAGAATTCACTAAATTATATTTCACATAATCCTGAATCCTAATTCTATAAAGGTGGCTCTGTCACTCAACTATTGGAGTGTTAAATGCCCTGAGAGTCTTATTTGCAACTAAATCGCAAGCATCAAGCACAGCTTCTAGTTCACAGTAAATGTCTGATAAGTATCTGCTGAATGAATGAATTAAAGTAGAAGTAGGGGCAGGGAGTGCCTGGTGGCTCAATCACTTAAGCATCCAGCTTTGGTTTCAGCTCAGGTCATGATCTCATGAGACATGAGATCATCCTGGCATCTCTGTGCTCAGTGGGAGTCTGTGTCTCTCTCCCTCTTTCCTTTTGCCCCTCCCCCAATTCATGCGACTCTCCTTGGAATAAATAGGAAAATTAGAAAAGTAAAGTAGAAATGCAGAAAATGAATTAACAGACTTTTCTGTAAGAAAGCACAATCACTTTTAGAATAAGTATATTCTTCAAATCAGACCATAAATTATAATATTCATGTATCTTATAATAAACCACCAACCAGCTTTGTTTCCTCTCATCATCCTTAAAAGAGCTATAGAGGAAAAACAGAAAAAAATAGATAGTGCTTTTACTTTTTTTAAACTTTATTTTGTTTTTTAAGATTTTATTTGTGAAAGAGAACAAGTGTGCAAACACACAAGCAGGGGGAGCAGCAGGCAGGAGAAGCAGGAACCTGATGCTAGGATTCAATTCCAGGACCCCGGTATCATGACCTGAGACAAAGGCAGACGCTTAACCGAGTGAGCCACCCAGGCATCCTAATACTGTTTTTAAAAAGTAACTGAATTCCAAAGTAGCAATTAATATTTGCTAGAACCAAAAGAGCCAAAGCAGAGAGGCATGCAACTACTAGGGAGTGCAATTACTAAAGGCTCAAGTTTTACCTACAACTTACTTTTCAATTAACTCCACTTTAAACTGAATATACTTACTTTCTCTGTATTCTATTTCTGCTTCTTTACGCAGTTTTTTCTCTCTGGCAAGGGCTTCAGGGCTTCCCCAAACTTCCAAGGATCTGTGCATACATATATGGCCATCAACAATGGACAATTTTAATGACTTTATTGTAATTATATTTAAATCAAGATGAACTATAACTACATGAGATTACAACAAAGCATAAAGTCCTTTAGGAAAAATACATAGGACTAAAAAAATGTTTCTAAATTAACTCTAAACAGTAAGAGTAAATTCAACAACAAATTTTCTTATAAATTATCAAATACTTTTAGTTAACTAGTACATACTAGTAATTCGCAAACAAGTTTGCAAAAATAAAAATATTCTGCTTTTAAAACAGATCATTTAAAAACCTCTATCCAATATTGGTTTTTATTAATCTAAAATTTGCCTTGTACACTTATTCTAGAAGAAGCATGTTCTTACTTTGCCTCCACATCTGATCTCAAGTATACAGTAAAGGACTCAGTATCTTCATGAGGACTTCTTCGTCTGATTTTTCGAAGCTGGTCTAGATCACTGAAGAAAGAAACGTGCTGAATTTATTCTGAAAAGGTTCACATAGTTTTTTTTCTTAGAAGGATTATTAGGGGTAAGTAAAAGCCACTACCTAGATCCTGATCTTTAAGGGCTATACAGATCAGTTTAAGCCTGGAAAGATCAGTTTAAAGATGGCATTTTGTATACAAAATTTGGTCTAGAGACAGTGAAAAAATAAAACTTTTTCTTGATGCTCACTAAAAATACCATAACATGATAGGCAGAGATGTAATTCCTTCATCAGTGTTTGCATTTTATCTGCTATGGACACCCCACTGCAATGTCTGATGTATGAAAAAAAGTAGAAAAAAACATGGATTAGAGTAATATCCTCTACTTAAGAATTTAAATTTAAAATTTATAGTCATACTTGTTTATATCCAGATTAATACCAAGTGGTGATACTAAATGGTAATACTATTTATAGGTATCAAGTCATAAAGAGTGTCTGTCAATTCTATGTTATTTATTTTCCATTCTCAAGGTTTATGCATTCATCAAGTCACTGCTAAACATTCATTCTAAATTTGATCAAATTTTCTATGGAAATTTTAGAAGAGTTATGAAAAGGCCTATAAATAAAAAGCTGGTATAAGCTCCAAGAAATTAAACTTGGGAGATTATAGGGTGCGTGGCTGGCTCAGAGTGGAGCGTGCCACTCTTGATCTTGGGATTGTGGGTTTGAGCCCCACACTAGGTATGGAGATTACTTAAAAATTAAAAAAAATTTTTTTAAGATTTTATTTATTTATTTGACAGACAGAGATCACAAGTAGGCAGAGAGGCAGAGAGAGAGAGAGGAGGAAGCAGGCTCCCCGCCGAGCAGAGAGCCCGATGTGGGGCTCGATCCCAGGACACTGGGATCATGACCTGAGCCGAAGGCAGAGGCTTTAACCCACTGAGACACCCAGGTGCCCCAAAAATAAAATCTTTAAAATAAATACAATACAATAAGTCAACAACCAACCATCACATATTAGTAAAAAGTGTGGACAAGGTATCAAAGATATGTATTCTAACCCCATGATGCTGACTTAATAAATTAGCTGGGTCATCACTGACGTCTTTACTATGTTTCCTGGCCTACAATATGGAGATAGCAATACCTAATCTACTTAATTCATAAAATTTTTGTGAGAACTAAATGAAATACTCCATGTGAAACAGGACATTGTTTTATATCAGTCAATGTCACAACTGGTTGTTAATAGGTATGTAAGTTATAAAACTGATTATAAGAATTCTTATTTCTTGATAATATACCACAGAGGATGTGATGGGGGGGCAGAGGCTAAATCTGATAACTAAATTGTCAAGAAGTTTTCTATGTAATATGGCTTGTTTAGGTAAACATGGAAAGGAGGGGGAAATTTTTAATTTGTGACAAATATCTCAATAAATCTATGATTACAAGAAAATTCATAACAAAAAGATATCAGAAAACAAAAATAGTTTATGCTCAAGAGCTGGAGCATGAACATAAATGTAACTAAATTACTCAACTCCACTAGCCAAAAAAACCCAACACTTTTTTTTTATTTTATTTTTTTCAGTGTAAAACCCAATACTTCAAATAAAAAGTTAAGCATAAATATGCAAATCTTATTGATAAGAGAATATCTTATCTGCACATATTAACATAATAATCCTAATGTTCTTGTGTGATAACAGACGTTTTGAAGAACCTGCTTCTTTGAGTTTAAGATACCAGGAAAGACTGGATTGCTCACAGTGAAGCAGAATTCAGGTTAATAAGCTAACAATTTTAATATTTTTTTAACTGAACACAGTAGTTTTTCAATTTAGGAAGGAGTTATGGGAAAGTTTCCACATGGATAGCAGCAGGTAACACATTCTAAGAAATACGTGGTTATTTAGATGAGTTAAAACTACCACATTTTATAAAAAACAACTACTATACCTGGATTTAAGGCAGAACTCATTTATTGCTCTGACTCCAGTGATGAAATTATTCTGAGTGTACTTTGGTCCATACTCCCTCTTCTTAAGGACTGCTTTGACTAAATCCAAACACATAAAAAAACATAAATATGGACATTAGAAATCACATTAGAAGATGAACATATGCTGATATTTAAGAGGGCTCACTAATGAATTTCATAGAAAAACTGATGTTTTTCTTGATGCACTGAATGGCACCAGAAGAAGAAAGTCTCCCAAGTGCAGAATAGGACAGAATTCCATTTGTAGCCATCTAGATTTTACCTCCATAGTCATCTGTAACTGATGCCAAAATGTCAATCCTCTGTCTAATGGATACCCTGTACAGGTATTCCTGGTCTGTTTAAATTGTACTAGTACAATATAAATGGTCTAGGGTCTAAAAATAATAATAGTAAATTATCTAGGGTCTAAATGAAAAGGAAGTTTCAATTTAAAAAAAATCACATGCTCGTTCAATGTTTTCCAAACTGCAGGGTGAAACCAGCATTTTATAAAAAATTCAAATAGAAAGTGAATAAAGAGTACCACATACAATGAATAAGTACTTTTTGTGAAAACTGTCATTTCAGTTACATACAATAATGTATATATATATCTATAGTAGGTCATTAATATTTCTTATGTGACTTGCAGTCAAAAAAGCCTAAAGCTGCTAGACTGTTTCACCATAGTCCATAAGAAAGCTAAAGTAAACATAAGAAATATTTTTATCATCAGTTAAAAATTATAGAAAGTTTACTACAGATTATAGGTAAAATACTACCTTCTATTAAACCGTTTCCCTACTACCAAGCATCAAGTTGTTCATTTAAAAAAAAAAAAAAAAACACAGAGATATCAATAACAAAATATCAGTTTGGCATCAATTATAGTCTGTGAATCAAAAACTACACTTAATATAGGTCTATATTTATAAATCAGAAAGTGAGGCTTTCGATTGTATGACACAGGTAAATAAAATAAGCAAATATCTGAAGAGCAGGGGCAAAACAACAAAAAGTCATGTGTTCCATTTCCAACTATCACACTGTTACTTCTATTCTATTTTCAGATACTAATTAACAAGTTTTCCATTGTACTTTGAAGTGGAAAGAGCAAATTAAGCCTAAAATGATTCATCAATACAGCAGGTAAAAAAGACTTTTATAATACCATATTAACTATTAAAATCGAATGTAAAAATAAGAAGAAGAATATTCCAAACATGAAGTTCAGTATAAAAATCAAAACTTTATTTGAAAAAAATACATCTAAGGAAGTTCAGGATTCTTTCTCTTGTGAGTTTCAAGCCTCTAAACTGGCTTACTCTAATAATCCTAAAATTCTATATCCAGATGAGCTCCTCCGGAGCAAATAATTATTCTTTCTTTTGAAAGATTGAGTGTTTTTTTTAATTACTTTTTAAAGATTTCTTCAAAGTATAAAGAAATCCCTATTGGCCTGTCCTGGCCCTGAGTATTGACAATGGTGACAGGTATCAATATTAATTATTCTTAACTGTCACTATATATACTACGGAGCATCTTCAAGGTTATCCTAGAAAAGAAATCCCATTTTTAGCACAATCCTATAGGGGAGAAAACTGTGGTGCAGGGAAAATGCCCAAGGCCATACAGTTAATACATCCCAGAACCACAAATTGAATCCACTTTTGTCTAATATCAAAGCCATGGTGCTTCTAGTCACAGAGTTACTGCCCTTGTCAAACATATTGCTTTGTAGACAGGAGACAGTTCATTATAAAGAGCAGAGCTGCAAACAAGATTGCCTTTGTCACTCAGTTATTCCTAAAAAAGAAAGTTGGACAAGAATGTCCAAACTCTCTTTGGATTTGAACATGCTGGAACTGAAAGGTACTGGTCTGTTTAATCACATTACTTTTCTAAAAATGATAAAGCAATGGATGACTTTTATTTGCCATTACTTCCTTCTTTGGGCTTTTGAAAAAATAATTACCACCAAATTTATAACCAAAATGCAAAGTGAACTTCAATAGAAATTAGCTTATAAGCAGGAGAATAAATCTTTACTTTAGTCAGGATTTAAAGAAAAATAAAAGTAGGCAGTACACTCAGAATAATACAATTATACAAAGCTCTATATAAACTAATTTTGTATATTCAAAACACCATTATAATGAAAAACAGAATAAAATATATTTACCTCTTACTTGGAGAGGTTCTTGCTTAATAAGTGGAGCTTTCAGTTCAGCGCCTATATTTTCTGCTATAAAGTTTATTTAAAAAGTAACAGTAAGTAGTTGCTTTCATACAAACCTCTAAGCTTAATATTAGCTAACAATCTGGCAATGTATAAAAGATAATGCATGACAGACCAAGTTGCATTTATTCTAGGAATTCAAGAGTAGTCAAACATTAGTAAAACTATTAATGCCCCTAATTAACAAAAAGCTATAGAATAAAGCTACAGAATCATTCCAGGAGCTAAAGAGAAAGCATTCACTAATATTCAACACCCACACAACTTTCAAAATTTTGAAAATTAACATAAGAAGGGATTTCCTTAAAAAATAAAACAAACCTCTAGCAAACATACTCAATGGTGAACAATTTAGATGCATTTCTTTAAAATAAGGAACAGGGCGCCTGAATGGCTCAGTTGGTTGAGCCACTGCCTTCGGCTCGGGTCATGATCCCGGAGTCCAGGGATAGAGTCCCACATCGGTCTCCCAGCTCCACAGGGAGTCTGCTTCTCCCTCTGACCTTCTCCCCCTCTCATAGTCTCTATCTCTCTCAAATAAATAAATAAATTAATTAAATCTTAAAATAAGGAACAAAATGAGGACACATACTATAAATTCTTTTACTCAAAACTACTCTAAAGGGGCACCTAGAGTGGCTCAGTCAGTTAAGCATCTGACTTTGGCTCAGGTCAGGATCTCAGGGGCCTGGGATCAAGACCCATGCTGGGTCCCTGCTTAATTAGCAGGAGGCTGCTTGTCCCTCTCCCTCTCCCTTTGCTCCTTCCCCTGCTTGTGCTCTCTCTCTCTCAAATAAATAAAATCTTGGGGGAAAAAAAAAAACTATTGTAGAGATATTATTCAATGAGGAAAGGATGACTATCAAGTGGCTACTGGGACAACTGTACAACTCCCTCCCCCCAAAATAAATGAATAATTAAATAAAAATTAAAAATTAAATATACCTCATCCCATAAACAGGCAATTTCAGGTAAAGACTTACATATTAAGGCACTTACACACCTACAGACAACAGAGAATATTTTTGTGGTACAGACAGATTTCTTAAACAAGAAAAAATGGGTAATTCTGCTAAATCAAAATTCAAAACTTCTGTCCATCAAAAGATCCTTTAAAAAAAGGAAAGAAAAGCTTCAAACTGGGAGAAGATATTTCTAATAAAGAGGATCAACAAATGATAACTACCAATATTAAAGAATTACTCCAGATCAACAAGAAAAAGACATCTCGTTAGAAAAACAGAGCAGAAGACAGTAAGAAGGAAAGGAAATATAAATAACCAATAAACATATGAAGAAATGGCTGCTTCATTATAGACAAAACCCAAATGAAACCACAAGAAGCCGTTTTACAACCAACATTAGAAGAAAACGAAGAAATACATCAATATCTAATGTTGGCAAGGATATGGAGCAATGGGAATTCATATACTGCTGGTGGAAACACCAACAGACACAATTACCTTGCTGAACAAATTGCCATTATCTGATATAGTTGAACACAAGCATAACCTGTGACCTAGCAAATTCTACTTCTAGGTCAATATATTTGCCTTAATAGAAACTTGCACAGGAAGACAAGGAGAAAAGTATATGAGTATTTCAGAGCAGCACTGGCCTGTTGCTTCAAATTGGAAACAACCCAAATGTCTACGAGCATTGACAGTTATACCAGTTACAGTCATTGATTTTATACGGTAGTGAATATTATAAATATAATAATGGCCATCTTCCTTTGAGCCTCTACTATGTGACAACCACTATTTATTCTAAGTACTTTGCATTTATCAACTCATTTAATTCACACAACCCTCAAAAGTATGTACTCTATTATCCCCATAAAAATGACAAACTGAGGGGGGTGGGAGGGGAGAGGGGTTGGGAGAGGGTGGTGGGGTTACATTATATGTTTAAATAAAAAAGCTTAAAGAAAAAAAAAATGAATGAACCAGACACATATAACATTAGGATAACTCTTAGCAAAATGTAATGAAAAAAGTAAAACACAAAAGCATACACACAATAAGTTACCACACAATGAAGTGTAAAAACAAGCTGAACAATACACGCAAATGTTTAAATCTATTCCCTTTTTTTGGAGCTCAACACAAAATTCAGGACAGTCACTTTGTTTTTTCTTGTTTTTGTTTTTTTTTTTAATTTCAAGATTTTTTTAATATAGATTTTATTTTTAAGTAATCTCTACACCCAACATGGGGCTCGAACTTACAACCCTAAGATCAAGAGACTCAGGCTCCACCAACTGAGCCCGCCAGTTGCCCCTCAAAATACTTTTTTTTTTTTTTTTAAGAAATTTATCAGGAAGAGGGGCAGAGAGGGAGGGACAGGAAGAGGGAAAGAAGACTCCTCGCTGAGTGCAGAGCTCAACTCAGAGCTTGCCCCTAGGACCCTGAGATCATAACTTGAACCAAAACCAAGAGTAGGACGCCCAACTGACTGACGCAGCCAAGCACCCCAAGATAATTTATTTGAAAACAGTTCACAACACTAAGCTTTTGGTCCATTCTGCCAAAGTATAAGCTACAAACGCTTGCTCAGCAGCTGAGAGGCACTCTTTAGTAGCGTGTATGATAAGTTAATAAAAATCCTATAAAAACAAGCATTCAATTAGTTTCCACAGGAACACAGATAACTGACCCCATCTCCTAGCCTTCCATATTGCTGCATCGGTGCCAACTCTTCTTAAAAAGATATTTCAAAACTAGCAGTAATTAATATAAATCGTCCCCTCAAATCCCACAATTCAAGCTAGACTTGAAGTTAACAGCTACAGGAATGGCACCCACACACGAATGCTAGCTGAAGGACAAGCAACAGGGGAACGCATTGTCCTACTCTCCCAGGCACAGGACGCAGGCAGGGGGCTGACGTCCTAGTCCTCTACTTAGGGCAGGAAGTCGTGATTCTGGATTTGCTACACCAGTTGCTTGGCCCCTACATCTTATAGTTCACAGCTGGCCTCTGGTTCCCATCCGAAGCAGAAGCAGCAGCAACAGTGTGAACACCCACTATTTCAAAGAGCATCCAATCGTCCATATGCCTCTTGGACAAATCACAACTCTCAACAATGTGATCAAGGCCATCACATGTCGGTCCCAATACCCTAGCTGAATAGTACCTCACATCTGGTTTGGGTCTATTTTGCAGAAGGGACTTCACATGTGCATGATCATAAAGGATCCAATTAAATGATCCATATACTCCATCATTCACATAATACATAAAGGCTTGTTCACTCGACTCACACTCATCATCAGAGCCTGTCTGATCTTTTAATATGAGTTTTTAGGGCAATGATATTAACTGCGAACACGATAGCTAATGCAATGTATTATCTGCCAGGCTCAGCAATGATTCTCAATCCCAAGTCTGACTCTGATGGGAAAAACTTGTCCAGTGCTGGGTTTATAACTGATAAACTTGATGCTAAGCTCTTCAAATTTAAGCTTTCCATCCTAGATCCAGGAAAGTCACCACTGATATCAAGGAGGTACAGGTTGAAGCCAACCTCAGCTCCCATGTCAAAGACACAGCAGGCATCAGAGATGGCCTACACAAAGCTCTCAGGCTCAGTACAGCCACTGCCCACATAGGAGCTGACACTGATGACATCAATGTTTAGCTCTCTCACTGTTCCAAAAGAATCCTGCTGATTTTGAGTGTGGCACCAAATTTAATACTGAGACAGACTGCTTTGGAATCATCAGTGGCAATCTGCAAAACCCACGTTACCTTTGGATGTACCTTGGCAATTTTCATCAGTTTAACTTCACTATCAGAAGTCATCAACTGGGGCAATTGGGTGGCTCAGTGGTTAAGCCTCTGCCTTTGGCTCTGGTCATGATCTCAGAGTCCTGGAACCGAGCCCCGAATCAGGCTCTCTGCTCAGCAGGGAGCCTGCTTCCCCCTCTCCCTCTGCCTGCCTCTCTGTCTACTTGTGATCTTTCTCTCTCTGTCAAATAAATAAAAAATAAAAAATAAAAAATAAAAATAAAGAAGTCATCATCTGGACCCCATTACTGGCAGCACACTTAATCTGAGACACTTGTTTACAAGGATCTGCACAGATAATCTCCCTGGAGGGCCTCAGACTCTGCACCAATTGTATTTCAGTCTTGCTGCCACAGACAAATCCTGTCCCAAGCTTGGGTCTTCACTATGGTTCTATCATTACATTTGAATGCATAAAAGGGGGTGACCCAAGGAAGAACTTTTAACCATCTCATATGTTTCTTTAGAATGCCTCCCAAGTCTTTGATATAGAAGGCATCCTTATTATCAGAAGACCAAACTTGATTAATTTTTTGGTCCAGAATGTCCTTGGCAGTAAAGCCTTCATGGAGAAATAGAAGTTAAATTCTGCATTACTAAGGTTGTTCATGGTTTCTCGATGTTCCCCGAAATGTAACAAAATGGAAAACTAAGATGGAATTTAAAGAAAATTATAACCAGTTTTTCATAAAGGCAATTCTCCAGAATTCCAAGTCCCACTGAAGGCGCATGTGCCCTCAGTGCAGCAGTGGAAATGCTCTGGGAAACACAGAATTTACTGTCTCTCCTGCACCTGCTGCAGGGCTTGTCGCATGGGTTTTAGAAGAGAATAGCAGCTGAAGAAACCACGGGCCTTCCCAACATATTCCAGCTCAGAATCCTCACTGATGTGCTTTAGAAGAGATAAAACGAAGCCCCCTCTAGGCCAGGCTGCCCTAAGTCAGTGGCCACCGGGGCAGGACAGGCCACACTGCTGCGAGAGTGGCCACCATACATGAGGAGGGCCAGGGGGTTGGCACTCGGCTTCAAGGGGCAAACAAGGTCCCAGAGGGCAGCTGCTCACCAGGGTCAGGAACCTGTGGCAGCTCTACAACTACGTGTGCCTTACAGATCCAGGTACCGGCTCAGTCCCTGGCCTCCAGCCCAGCACGCAGAGACAAATGGCTGCCCCCACTCCTACTTCCCAACCTCCTGGATGCACCCCTCTCACCTTAGAGCACACAGGCACCTGCCATGGGTCAGCCCCATGGAGATGCCAACAACCAACTCACAGGGCCACTGGCTGCCCCCATCAGCTGGCCACCCATGGGCCCTCTCCCTCCTGCAGAGGACAGCCAGCCAGAGGTGGCAACCGAGCTCCAGCAGATGGGCGTCGGAGGCTGAGGGGACTGACCAGGACAATTATTTTGGGTAACATAGGGTGAAGGGGAATATGAGGAGAATGTGATCAAGAATGTAAGGTTCTGGGGCGCCTGGGTGGCTCAGTGGGTTAAAGCCTCTGCCTTCGGCTCAGGTCATGATCCCAGGATCCTGGGATCGAGCCCCGCATCGGGCTCTCTGCTCGGCAGGGGAGCCTGCTTCCTCCTCTCTGTCTGCCTGCCTCTCTGCCTACTTGTGATCTCTGTCTGTCAAATAAATAAATAAAATCTTAAAAAAAAAAAAAGAATGTAAGGTTCTTAGGTTGGGTGGTAAATTCCCAGGTGTTGATTTTATTATGTTTTTATCTGATATTTTGTAATAAAAAATCTCACCCTTAAAAAATTTCTCTTGTATTTATATCCTCACTAATATATATATATATGTGTGTGTGTGTGTGTGTGTGTGTACACATATGGCACACAAGCAGGGGGAGCAGCAGAGGGAGAGAAAGAAGCAGGCTCTCCTTGGAGCAGGGAGCCTAACATGGGGCTCAATCCCAGGACCCTGGAATCTTGAGCAGAGTCGAAGGCAGACACTTAACTGACTGAGCCACCCAAGCTCCCCTCCAATGCTTTTTTCCCCCTCTGTGTTTACTGTGAATCTTATACAAAAAGAAACAAAAGGGGACACCTGGGTGGCTCAGTTGGTTAAGCAGCTGCCTTCTGCTCAGGTCATGATCCCAGCGTCCTGGGATCGCACCCACGTCGGGCTCCTTGCTTGGCGGGGAGCCTGCCTCTTCCTCTTCGTCTGCCTGTGCTTGCTCGCTCGCTAGCTCTCTCTCTCACACAAATAAATAAATAAATAATCTTAAAAAAAAAAAAAAAGAAAAGAAACAAAAGTTTCTTTACGTAATGTGGGTGGGTTAATAGTAAATGACATTCATCTTTCTAAATATGAAATATGTTTATTTTGCCTTCAACTCTAGACGGTTATTTAGACCAGTATAAAATTCTAGAGTAACATTAATTTTTTCCTTTCACCCTTGCATGGATGTTACTCCAAATCACTCCTCTCTGTGTTTTCTACATATTGTGGCAGATAAAAAGTCTACCTCAAAAGAGCAACAACTGGATAGCATTTTTACTTTCTCTTCGGAAGCTTTTAAATTGTGTTGTTTCTTGTTTTTGTTTTGAAATCTATGAATTTCTTTTAACTTATCCTGCTTAGTATTCAAAGTGTACTTTTGATCTGAAGATTCTTGTTTTTGCCAAAACCTGAAAAATTCTTATCATCTCTTTATATACTTCTCCACCATTTATCTATTCTCTCTGAAATGGCCTATTAAATGTAGGCTTTATGCCTTTTAAGTGCCTTTTCATTTTTTTTTAATCTTTTTACTTTCCTATGTACACAGAGGGTCAATTCAATTTACTAATCCTCTACTTGATGATGACTATTTAATCTATTAAACTTTTGTTTTAAAGATTTATTTATTTATTTTTAGAGAGTGAGAAGGAGCCGGAGGGGTAGGGGAAGAGGGAGATAGAATCTCAAGCAGACCCCATGCTGATCCCACCACAGGGCTCGATCCCAGGACTCTAAGATCATGACCTGAGCCAAACCCAAGAGTCAGACACTTAACCAACTGAGCCATCCAGGTGCCTCTGATCTATTAAATTTTTATTTTAGTGATTACACTTTCATTTCTAAGATTTCTAGTTGGCTTTTTCCAGATTTATTTGTTCTGGTTTTACTCTGCCAGTTTGTATTTCAAAATATGAGTACTTCACTTATTTTTCTGAGAATAATAAACTTATTTTAAAGCAATTCAGGCTGTTATTTTAGCATCGTTTAGAGATAATACACATTTGATTTGATTTTGTTGGCTTTCTTACAGCTAGGATTTTTCATGTATCTTAATTTTTTATTGATATAATTGACAAACAAGATTTTATAAGTTTAAGGTATATAATGTGTTGATTTGAAATTTATACATTGCAATATGATCCTTTGTGTACTTCTGTATTTTGGGGATTACAATCCTATTACTTAACAATTAATTAATTAATTAACATCCTATTCTGAGTAGGATATATCCTTTCACTCTCCTTCTCATGCTCTAGCTCAAAACTCAATCTGATCCTTCTGTCTTCAGCCAGATTCCCTAACGCCAGTTTGAAATTCCCACCCCTCTATCCAGTCTCCAAACCAGCAAATAGCAGGATCCAATTCCTCTTTTTCCCTCTTGCCTCCCTAACTTACAGCCTCCGACAAGACAAAGCCTTGCATAACAAATGGAAGAAGCTAGTTCAGCCTCCAATATGTGAGTGTGTGGGTAAGTTCAAACAATGAGTCTGACTCCAGCACCTATAGACCTATTATCCTAACCAGACCAAACCCTGGTGGCCAATGCCTGATTACAGACGACAGTCCAGGGCCTTCTGTTACACTC
The DNA here is from genome assembly GCA_003697995.1 of Taxidea taxus jeffersonii. Taxonomy (NCBI): domain Eukaryota; kingdom Metazoa; phylum Chordata; class Mammalia; order Carnivora; family Mustelidae; genus Taxidea; species Taxidea taxus. The sequence continues at coordinate 134,617 of ML104177.1, forward strand.
CTTGGACACAGCACATCTTTTTCTGAGTCCAGCTGTTTCTTCAGTTTTCTCTTTCTATATTTTACATATCACTCCAAAGAGAAGTAGAACAGATACCTCAAAGCATCTATTCAAAATCCCATCTTGATCAGAATTTCTGCCCAAGCTACTGACTTACCTTCCTTCAAAGGTTTTACAGATAAATTACAAGCCAACAGCCTAGGCACCAACAAAGGCAAAACTCTTTGAAATAAAAGCAAAGGACGCCTGGGTGGCTCAGTCAGTTATGCATCTGCCTTCAGCTCAGGTCACGATCCCAGGATCCTGGGACTGGGTCCCGCATCTGGCTCCCTGCTCAGCAGAGAGTTTGCTTTTCCCTCTGTGCTTCTCTCCCTCTCTCCAAAATAAATAAATAAAATCTTCAAAAATAAAAAATAAAAGCAAAAATCTTATATCTAATTTTTAGTATATCCTTAGGGGTTTTTTTAGTGAAAGCCACTGGAGAAATGACTTAACATGGTATATTATGTTCTGATAACTAAAACACATACACAATTGGGGCCCCTGGGTGGCTTAGTGGGTTAAAGCCTCTGCCTTCAGCTTGAGCCCCAAATCGGGCTCTCTGCTCGGCAGGGAGCTTGCCTCCCCCTTTCTCTGTGCCTGCCTCTCTGCCTACTTGTGATTTCTGTCTGTCAAGTAAATAAATAAAATCTTTTTTAAAAACATAAAAAAAAACCACATATGCAAAATCCAAAAGGCTTTAACTATACATCAAATCCTAAGTAGGTCATGATAGTATCAAACACTCCTATTTAGGGGTGCCTGGCTGTCTCAGTTGGTAAAGCATGTAACTCTTGATGTCGGGGTTGTGAGTTAAGCCCCACATTGGTACAGAGATTACTTTAAAATTTTTTTTAAAATTTAAAACACATTAATTAATAACTACAGCTTACAACATTTGACACTGAACAGTTGAATATTTTATTTTATTTATTTATTTGCAAATTCTAAAACATCTTTATAAAAATCTATATATCAATTTCTTAAAATTTTGTAGTGGGGAAGAGAGAATAGGGCAGACAAAAGTAAAGGAAAACCTTTCATCACTCACCTAGTATCTGAACAGCTAAAATCTACTGTCAAAAGTTTCAGAGACAACCCACTTTTCTACAATGATCAAAGTAATTCAACCACATCACATGAAACAATCTGCTCTAAGACCGATATTTCTGGGTATTTTTCTCACTACAAAACTGTCTAGATGCTACTAATAATGTACAGCTAAGAATCATAAACAAGAAATGCAAGTAAATGGTTCAAAAACAGGTATGAATACTTATTTGGCACATCAACATCTTTATAAACTTACACTCTGTCACTGGAGTAGAATCTTTATGATTTCAATAAATAACTAGATAGTCTATCCATGAATATCCTAGACACTTGTTTAAAGCTCAACCCCTGGCTGTTTGCCACACATCTGCTGTCATTAGCAAAATTAAAACTAATTTTACTAAAATTTAAAACATCTGAATGCTCCTTAAAAATTTAAGGATTCCTTAGCAAGTCTCTGCCTCTTAATGAGCTGTTCCTGAGTTTACCATGTGATTTGAATTATTCAAAAGTCAATCTCAAATCCTTAAATATACAAATTATCTTTCAATCAAGCAATTACTTGCTATCTATCTAATGGCTAAAAAGTTCTAATTCGACCTAAGCAAATTCTGAAAAATTGAGCCCAAAATAAAACCATCAGTTAACAATGTATTTCTAATATAAGAAAATAAACTACCATTTTTATTTCAGTCAGCGGAGAAAAAAGAAACCTGGTCATGGATTTCAATTCCAAGCATTTTGTATAGCAGAACCAACATTAAGTGCTTTTGCCTGAATCTATGTTCACCTCAGAAGAGTATTATAACACATTTTACCCTTAATTGTATGATTTTATCACTTGTTTCTTTTCCCAGTTCTATGTTCCAATAAATATGCTTATTTCTGGAACTGAGGGACTCATTACACTCTCCATCCCTTCATCTTCTAATATCAAACAATCAATATTCGTCCCTGCAGTTCTCCATCACCACAAGGAAAAGAGAACGAATTGGCTAAAACGGCACAGTAAGCCCAAAGGGAGGATGGGGCTTAGGAAAAAGGATGAAAAAAGGCATTGTAAACACAAGCATAGGTTTCTCAAGGAATCTATAAGCTGTTCCCCCGTGAAAGGCATCCAACTGAAGAAAATAGTCTTGAAATGTTTATTATTCCTCAAACACTCTCTTCTTCTGACACCACATTCTCCTTGGTTTTTCTCCTACCTCTCCAAGCTGCTCCTTCTTTTTTTTTTTTTTTAAAGATTTTATTTATTTATTTGATAGACAGAAATCACAAGTAGGCAGAGAGACAGAGAGAAAGGAGGAAGCAGGCTGTCCGCAGAGCAGAGAGCCCGATGCGGGGCTCAATCCCAGGACCCTGGGATCATGACCAGAGCCGAAGGCAGCGGCTTTAACCCGCTGAGCCACCCAGGCGCCCCCAGGCTGCTCCTTCTTAAGTATTCTTTGCAGGCTTCTCCTCTTCCATCTGCCCCTTATTCACTGGGGATTTCTGTACTGGAAGATCTTACCTCCTCACTCTGAACTCCCTTCCTGAACTGTCCCCAAACACACTCATGACTTCAGTTGTCTCCTGGGTATAGTTAATAACTAATTCTAAATCTCTCCCCAAGTTAGAACTCTGCATTCACTCAGTTACAAATATTTATTAAACCACTACTATGTGCAAACCACTGCTCTAGGCACTGAGGCTCCTGCTCTCATGGGGCTTTAGAAACAAGGAGGAAATGAGAAATAAAAGAAATATTGAAAATATCTATCAGTATTAACTGCTACTCACAGAGAATTAAAATTAGGCTGATATTAAAGACTGGGTGGCCGCTTTTTTTTTTTTAAGGTTTTATTTATTTATTTGAGAGAGAGAGTAGGAGAGAGCACACGTATACACATACAAGCAGGCAGAGGAGCAGAGAGAGAAGCAGACTCCCTGCTGAACAGGGAGCCCCACACAGGGCTAAATCCAAGGGCCCTGAGATCATGACCTGAGCCAGATGCAGACATGCTTAACCAACTGAATGGGTGGCTACTTTAGATGAAGTGATTAAAGAATGACTTTGTGCAGAGTTGACATTTTAATTAAGATATAAGTGACCAAAAGGGGTCAGCCATGTGTAGAAGGTCACCTTGGAAAGAGAAAGCACCTAGAGCAAAGGCCCTATAATGAGAACAAGGTCTGTATTTACTAAGAACCAAAGGGAGACTGGTTTGGCTGAAGAATAAAGAGCATGAAAGAGTAGATGCACGGAGCCCAGGGAGAAGGCAGTAATCCAGCCAAGAGATGATGATGTCTCACTGCAGAAAAACAGCACACCCAACTGCCTACCAGTCATCTGTTAAGATGTCACAGAGGCATCTACAATTCAGATGTCCAAAACTAAATCACCATCTTCTCATTAAAATACACTCTCGTTTTGGTATTCCCAATTTTAGAAATCAATGAATCATCTACACAATCATCCAATCCACTCAGTAACCGGGCACCATGCTTTACTTGATCCTCTTCTCTTTTTCCTAAATTCAATCACCAAGTCCTAATTATTCAGCTTCTAAATCTCCAGTTCATCTACTCACTTAAAAAAAGCATTGCCATTATCTTAGTCTAGATCCTCATTTGTAATACTGCTCTCACTCTCCTTCCTTTCCAATGGGTCCTCTAGTCAGCAACTATTATCTTTCTAAAATTTTAAATCTGATCAAGTACTTCCCCTACTTAAAATACTCTAACAGATTCCCAGTGCCTAGAAAACAAAGTCCAAATTCCTTAACAAAACCTTGATCTGACTTTGCTTACCGCCTGATATTCATCCCTTGTGCTCTCAAAACTACCAACAACACCACCAGGTCTCATACTCACTAATCTAATCACACTAAATCACTTGCCATCACTTGCAGTTTTGCCTCTCTCTACCATTCATCACACCAACACTAATTTTCTTTTAGGTCCCTAATTAGGTAACATTTCCTCAGGGAAAACTCTCAAACATTCAAGACTCAGTTTAATACCCCTCTAAGTACTCCTGCAACACGCAGTATTTCCTCCGCCATAGTTTTTACCATGCAATATTATTTTTGTTTGCTTAACTTTGTTTTAGTAATTTTCGTTTTAGTAATATACTCAGAGTCATTCTATTTTGCTGCCATATACAAAGTGTTCAATAGGGCGCCTGGGTGGCTCAGTGGGTTAAGCCGCTGCCTTCGGCTCGGGTCATGATCCCAGGGTCCTGGGATCGAGTCCCGCATCGGGCTCTCTGCTTAGCAGGGAGCCTGCTTCTCCCCTCCCCTCTCTGCCTGACTCTCTGCCTACTTGTGTAATCTCTGTCTGTCAAATAAATAAATAAAATCTTTAAAAAAAAAAGTGTTCAATAAATACATCTTGGGGTGGCTGGATGGCTAAGTCAGTTGAGCATCCAACTCTTGATTTTGACTCAAGTCACGATCTCAAGGATGTGGGATGGAGCCCTGAGTCTGGCTCTGTGCTCAGAGCAGAGTCTGCTTATCCCTCTCCCTCTGCTCCTCCCCCTGTTCTATCTCCAAAACGAATAAATAAAACCCTTAAAAAGTAAAATACTTCTTGAATAAACTAATGAATAAAGGACTTCATTTTAATGCTGCACAGCAGACTAGATATCCTGAACAAAATCTTTTCAAACACATTGCTAAGCTCACAAAAAATGATGCAAAGAGGGCAAAAACAAACAGAAAGCTGAACCTCTACAGACTAAGTGAGAACACCAAAGCCAACCTTTCCCCTGAGATTTCTGTTGAGGTTTTTTTTTTTTAAATTTTTTTTTTAATTTGTTTAATTGACAGAGACAGAGACAGTGAGAGAGGGAACACAAGCGGGGGGAGGCGGAGAGTGGGAGAGGGAGAAGCAGGCTTCCAATGGGTCCTCTACCTCTGAGGTAGAGTAAGGAACCCGCTGAGTAGGGACCCCGATGTGGGACTCAATCCCAGGACCCTGGAGCCCAAGGCAGAGCTTAATAACTGAGCCACCCAGGCGTCCCTCTGTTGAGGTTTACAGTCTTTAAGCTTCTACTTCCATTGCTGCTAGAGGCATGAGAGACAAGAGAAGACGACTACATTCTATTCCAGATGGAACATCTAACAGGAGACACCCAGAAAAAAAGCTAGACAGACAGCATAACTGTGAACTAAAAAAAAAAACAACACACACACACACACACACACACACACACAGAAGGGAACAGCAAGAAAGCATGCCAACCTCTCCTTTGGTGTTAAATAGTGGGGATGAAAAACATAAGGCTAAATCAGCCCTCACACAAGTTTGCAGTCTGAATTCATGCTACCAAAGTGGTCTAAAAAGTCTAAAGCAAAGAATTTAAGTTAATTTGGTCCCAAACTGTATATTCCCAGCAGCTAAGTGAGGCACAAGCAAACTATGCAGAAAGGCATCTTCAATCCAGAGAGACTTCAAATAGTTCCAAAATACTAAACTCCACAGAAAATGAATAATTTTCAATTAAAAAACAAAAATATGGCATCATGAATGAGTGCACAAAAGAAAAAGATAATACAGTCAGAACCAAAAAGTTTCAGATACAATTTTCATTTACAGAATACAAAATAGACACGTTTAATATGGTAAGTAATAAAACAGGAGTTTGAAAACATAAGGAACAAGAGAACAAATAAGCAAGGTGAAAAATAAACAATTTCTAGAAATGAAAAATATAATCATTGAAATTAAAAACCCAAAATACGGGGTGCCTGGGTGGCTCAGTCGGTTAAGTGTCTGCCTTTGGCTCAGGGTGAGCCCCACCTCAGGCTCCCTGCTCAGCGGGAAGCTTGCTTCTCCCTTTCCCTCTCACACTGCCTGTGTTCCCTCTTTCACTGTGTCTCTCTCTGTCAAATAAATAAAACCTTAAAAAAAAAAATACAAAAACCCAACATACATATCAACCAGTAGACCAGAGGCTAACTAACAAGAGAATTAGCAAACTAGGCAGATCTAAGAAAATAATCCAGAATTCAGGCCAGAAAGAGAAAGAAAGACAAAATATGACAGAGAGATTTAGAGACATGGAAAATAAAGGAAAAATATCTAGCATAATTCTTAGAGTTCCAAGAAGAGATAAAAGAGAACTGAAAACTGACTCAATCAGTGAAGCATGTGACTCTTGATCTCAGGGTTTAAAGTTCAAGCCCCATGTTGGGTGTATGGATTACTTAAAAATCTTAAAAATAAATGAGCAAAGGGGCATCTGGGTAGCAAAGTCGGTTAAGTGTGAGACTTCTGGTTTCGGCTCAGGTTGTGATCTCAAGGTGATGAAATCAACCTGCACACCAGCTCCACATCTACTCAGGTTCTCTCTCTGTCTCCATCTGACTCTTCCCCTTGAGCTTGCTCACTCTCTCAAATAAATCAATCTTTAAATAATTAAGTAAATACATTTTTTTAAAAAGAGAGAGAACCAAGAAAAGGTAACAGAGAGTGACAGAGAATTATAGAATAATACTAATCCTCAGTTCCCGGAAGCCCAACAAATCTCAAGCAGGATAAATACACAGAAATATATACCTAGTATACAGAAATACACACATAGTATAATTGCAGTTTACACCAAAGAAAAAGACTTTCAAAACAAAGTTAACCAAATTTAAAAAGCAATAAAGTAGAAAAGACATGAGAACAAAAGCATGATATGTGACTTCTCAATAGCAACAGAACCCAAAAGACACTGGAATAACATCTTAAGTTGCTTTTACCATAAAAAGATCCTCACCTGAAGGAACTTGTGTAAGATGCACCACATCAGACAGAAAGACCAGAGAAATAATGAAAGGTGGTTAACAAATATTTTAGAGAAATTTGAACGAATAATGATGTATATTGTATAGAAGGGATAGATCAGAACAGACACAAAATACTAGCCAATAAATAGTATGTAAGTTGGGAGAAAGTGACCAGAATTAAAGGATTCTAAGTTCTTTATATTTTTCAGAAAAAAATGTAAGCTTTTTAATTACCTTTAGACTTTGAAGTACACAGAGTATTTAACTCCCAAGCTAGTGCATGTATGTGTGTGCATATGGGGGAAAAAGGATAACGCAGTGAGAAAAAAGGAAAAAAAAAAGGCAAAAAAGAAAAAAAAAAAAAAAAAAAAAAAAAACAGGGACGCCTGGGTGGCTCAGTCAGGTAAATGTCTATCTCAGCTCAGGTCATGATCCGAGGGTCCTGGCATCGAGTCCCACGTCAGGCTCCCTGCTCAGCTGAAGCCTGCTTCTTCCTTTACCTCTGCCTGCCTGTGCTCTCTCTGACAAATAAATAAATAAAATCTTTAAAAAATAAAGTAAAATTAAAAAAAAATTTTAAAAGCCCACAAGGAAGCTCATGAGACAATAGCAGAAATATGCTCAAATATATCAGTGATAACAATAAATATAAACAGACTAAATTTCCAATTATAAGACAAAGATTATCAAATCAGGACAAAAAAAGGTTAAAGTTAAAGGATAGGAAAACAAGCAAATACTAATAACATCTGGTAAAGACACTTAAAAAAAAGAGTTGTTACATAAAAAGAAAGGGTATAATGCATCAGTGTTATGTAATGACTCTAAATGTTTATGTATCTAATAACATAGCTACAAAATATATAAAGCGAAATTTTAGGGACAACTGTTGAAGGAAAGACTGTCAAATCCACCAGAGCTATTGTGGCTTAAACACCTCCTTTAGAAGAAAAGGAAGGTACAAAATTAATGAACAATACAGCTATCTGATCACTTAAAAATGAATGACAGAATAAGCACAAAGAAAGCAGAAGGATATAATTAAGGTAAGAATAAAAATTAACCAAACAGGAAACAAACATAAATATAAATATTCAAAGTAAAAAGATACTACTTGGAAAAATAAGAAAATGGACAGAGTTCTGGCAAGATTAATCAAGAAAATGACAAATACCATTAAGAATGAAAAAAAAAAGATATAACTACTATAGATGCTGCTAAGAGTATACAGAGACTATTATGAACTTGATGCCAAAAAATTAAAAATTTAGTTTAAGTGGACAAACTCCCAGAAAAAACCAGAACTTACCAAAACTAAGTCAAAGGCAGAAAAATTAAAAGAAAGTAAATCAGCAGTTTAATAGCTTTCCACAAAGTAAACATTAATCCAGATAGGTCTGTACATAAGTTCTACCAAACATTCAAGGGACAAATAATCTTACACAACCTATTTCAGTATATAGAAAAAAAATTATTTTAAAAGATTTATACACACCTGTTTCATCAAACGATGGTACTTTTTCCACTCTGAGAGTCTGTGATCCCTGTCCTTCCTTCTGAACATTTGTGGAGTATGACTTCACTTGACTCAGTGTACAAATAAATGGGTGACTATAGCAAACCATGCTTGAAAAGCTTCCCAATGTCACTACATTCTGCCGTTCTAAAAAAAAAATTTTTTTTTCAAACAAACTCACAACAAAGATTTTATACCCAATAAAACATACCCACTATGTTAGAAAGAAAATAATTTTACAGAATAACAATAAAACTTTCATTCTGCTAAATACCCAAATGCACATGCCAACCCACCCTCTCTATAGAGGTGTTTCATTGACCCCTAGTGTATGGAGACTGCGTTTTGTAAAGAAAAAATAGTAATATCCTTATTCTCTAATTTGTAAATTTATTTATATGGGAAATTTTATTTTTTAAATGTCTTTTTAAAAAGATTTTATTCATTTATTTATTTGAGAGAGAGTGTGTGCACAATCAAGAGCAAAGGGAAAGGCAGAGGGATAGGCAGATTCCTCACGCAACCTGACACAGGACTCAATCCCACAACCCTTAGACCGTGACCTAAGCCAAAGTCAGATATTTAAACCACTGAGCCCACCCAGATGCCCCAGAAACTTAAAATATGTAAAATCAGATAAGACATTCTCATCATTCACCTCTTCTGAAACATCTCTGACACACAATAGATACTTTTTATTTTTTATATGCTGGTTACATGTTTGAAAAATATTGGCATAATGTACTTTTCAGAATAGAGAACTCTGAGAGGGAGGAGGTAAGGAGGGCTTCCTACTCAAAATTACCCTGTGTCCTTCTGCTAGCTAGAGATTTATTCCCCTTTCATTTCACAATCAATAAGTGAATTATATTAATCAGTCATTCATACTGTCACTGATTTTTTTTAATCAGATAATTAGATCAACATTTGGTGAGATCCCTCAGTACATAGGAATTCTAATTGAGGGAAGAATAGAAGATTAATTACAAAGCACTTCAGCTGCTGCATCTGGTTGACTGGGCTTTGGAGGGCTGGAATACCAAAGAAAAATATATTCCACACTTGCACTGAAGTGGCAGAAAACTAAATCTGTCTCTACTTTCATGTGACTTCTCTTTTTTTTAAAAAAACTATAAGTACTAGACCTTGAACATCTTCTGAATAATTTACATATTTTCTAAAGTGTTAGGTGAAATAATGAAGGTATATCATTAGAGATAGTCAAGTTTTTCCTTAGTGGAGAGTTAAGCATTGAAGGGCTGAAACCTTTCTTTCTTTCCTTTTTTTTTCCCCTAAGTAATCTCTACACCCAACTTGGGGACTGAACTCTGCCTTGAGATCAAGGGCTGCATGCTTTACCTACTGAGCCACTCCCAGGGTGAAACTCTTCTAACTGCTTAATAATGATCTCCCAAAAATGTTAACTCGTGAATATGCCTTCTGAAATCAAGAAAATCAGGAAAAATAAACCTTTTCTTAATGACTTGGAAATTTCATCATGAACATAAGTCATCATGAATGTCAAAGATAATTCAAAAAGCATGAGGAACATAAAGCAGTATAAATATTCACTCAAGCTTCAGGCTTGGAACTTTCTTTGAAAAACTTCCTGATGTCAATTTACTGTTTCCCTTATTTGGCAAATAATTGTTGAAGGCCCACTATGTTTTGGGGCATTTGCCTCTATTTTTTAAAGGCTTACTCTTACACTAAAGTGAAGCAAATATAACAATGCATCTCCTTGCACATTAAAATCTGTAGCCTGGGGTGCCTGGGTGGCTCAGTTGTTAAGCAGCTGCCTTTGGCTCAAGTCATGATTTCAGGGTCCTGAGACCAAGCTCTACACTGGGCTCCCCACTCAGCAGGGAGCCTGGTTCTCCCTCTCCCTCTGCTTGCTGCTCCCCCTACTTGTGCTCACTCTCTCTTTCTCTGGCAAATAAATAAATAAATCTTAAAAAAAAAAAGTAAAATCTGTAGCCTATTAGCCAAATCAGTGAAGCAAGGACTAAAGTAAATTTTCCTAAGAAATGCACCCTCCAGAAAAGCATCCTGTTTACCACGGCCACTGATGTTATCAGTACTATCCAAGGTATCTTTTGTGATTATTACCTAACAAAGCCAATACGCCCCAATGCTTTTTTTCCCCACCCACTGATCCAATGCTTTTATAGGTTGCGCTAAAGTGTTTAAAGAGAGACTACTTCAGTCTTCTTTTTTTAGATATTAATTTATCAGAGAGAGAGAGCACGCTCAAGAGAGCACACAAGTGCACAAACAGGGGGAACATCAGGGAGAGGGGACCAGCAGGCTCCCCTCTGAGCAAAGAGCCTGATGCAGGACTCAATACCAGGACTCCAGGATCACGACCTGAGCCAAAGGAAGATGCTTAACCGACTGTGCCACGAAGCTGTTCCTTCTCCACAGTCGAAAAATCCTCCCTCAGAATATAAATATTTCCATGATTTTATTCTAGATTTTTTTCAAGGTTCTCCTTAGTTCTTCAAACATTACAGAAAATTTCAAACATGCAGAGGTAGGAAAAAACAGTACAATAAATGGCCAGGTACTCATTGCCCACCTTCAGCAATTATCAACTCATGGTGAACCTAGTCTCATATCTACCTGCACCAATACTTCCTCATCTCCATGTTAATTTGGTGCAAATCTCAGACATAAATTATCTATTCATATGCTTATTTATAAAGATTTTATCTATTTGAGGTAGAGAGCACAAGCTGCAGGGAGGGGCAGAGGGAAAGGAAGATGGGGACTCCCCACTGAGCAGGGAGCCCAACAGGCGGCTTAATCCCAGAATCCTGGGATCATGACCTGAGCCAAAGGCAGACACTTAACTAACTGAGCCACCCAGGCACCCCTCAGACATAAAATAATTCAATTCATAAAATTTTCCATACGTATTCTAAAAGACAAGAACTTAAAAACACAGTCAAACCACCATGATAAAAAATAAACAATGCTGGGACGCCTGGGTGGCTCAGTTGGTTAAGCGGCTGCCTTCGGCTCAGGTCATGATCCCAGCGTCCTGGGATCGAGTCCCACATCGGGTTCCTTGCTTGGCAGGGAGCCTGCTTTTCCCTCTGCCTCTGCCTGCCACTCTGTCTATCTGTGCTCTCTCTCTCTCTCTCTCCCTCTCTCTCTCTCTCTCATAAATAAATAAATAAATAATCTTTAAAAACAAAAAAAGCAATGCCTTATATCATCAAATATCATCAATTTCCAACTGTTACAAGTGTTATAATTTTTTGTGTTTAAACAGATCCTAGTAAGATCCATTTACTACTGTTGATTGAGATGTCTTTTGAGTCTCCTGAAAGCCACAGGATGTATTTTTTTTTCAGCACAGGACCTGAACCCATAACCCTGAGATCAAGACTTGAGCTAAGATCAAGAGTCACTCAGTCACCGACTGAGCCACCCAGGTGCCCCCAGGATGTCTTTTTTTTTAAGAGCCATTTTTAAATTGAAGAAATCAAGTTATTTGCCCTAAATTTCTGTCCTGGTAGTTTTCCAGTCTGAATTTTGCTGACTTAATTCCCATGGTGTTGTTTAACCTATTCTTTTGTATGTTCTATAAATCGATGGATATGAAGGTTTTACCTAAATTCTGATTCTTTTTATTAGAACAAACACTACTTATTAAGCAGTGATGAGTTCTGGGATGCCTGACTGGCTCAACTGGTATAGCTAGCAGCTCCTGACCTCACAGTCTTGAGTCCGAGCCCCATGTTGGGCATAGAGCCTACTTAAAAAAAAAAAAAAAAAAAAGCAGTGATAAGTTTTTTCATCAAGTACCACATAATATTTGGTTGTCTCTTTATTTGTGTAGTGTCTGCTATTGTTCAGTGCCCAAAACATTTATCCACTAGGTGGGTATAAAATGGTGATATTCAAATTTTACCACTTCTTCCTTTGTCAGAATACTTCAAAAAGAAAATTCCCCACATTTATTTGGTTACTCAGCAATACAGTTTACAAGAAAATCAGACTAAATTTTCTCCTTACTTACCAGTTCTCAAAATAATGAGTTCACTACATACTATCCTGAATAGTGACACAGTAATTTGTGCATGGATCATTATTTCATAGATTTAAACATTATTTGATCTACTTCATTTTAGTTGCTCTGATTAATGATCAAATGGTCCCATTTTTGGCCAAAAGGGTCTCTTCAAATTGACTCCTGCATTCTTTAGACGCTAACCTAGAAATAATCTTTGATAGCTTCCTTGCTAGCTGTTCTAAAAAGTCCTTAATTTTTAACTTCAATAGAATTTCAGGTATCAGCAACTTTAAAAGTACACATCAGGCATTAATGCAAGATCAAAAACTGCCCAAAACTTGAAGAATACATTACCATCTTTAGCATTTTATACTCTAAAAAATATACAAGATCACATTTGATTCAATAAACCAAATATAATACCTAAAACACAGCAACTGAAACACAACCATTTAAAAAAAAAAAGGAAACGCACAGGTGCCTGGGTGAGTCAGTTAAGCGTCTGCCTTTGGCTCAGGTCATGATGGGCTCCCTGCTCAGTGGGGACTCTACTTCTCCCTCTCCCTCTGCTTATGCTTGCTCTCTCTCTCTCTCTAATAAATAAAATCTTAAAAAAAAAAAGAACCATTTTTAAATCAATTACTGAATTCATTAGTTAATACTAGGATGCAGAAAAATAGTTAAAAAAAATATTACCCTTCACTAATATATCCTTTCTTCAAGGTGACATCTAAAATAAGCTCCATACAGAAGATTAATCTTTTTGAAAGTTGGGTGCTCACGGCTCTATGGGCTTGGAGGAGAACTTCTCATCGCTGTATATATAAGAGCTATTTCTTCATCAAGACTGCGGAGAGACTCTTATCTTGCCAGTCTAGTTACAACAATCACTCCTCTCTGCTTTTTTTTTTTACTGTTATTGCCTCTGTAGCTCCTAACAATCACTGCTGATAAGCACTTGTCCTCTCTCCAATCTGGTTTGTCACCTACCATTTCCTCTGGCTTTAAGAGGAAATTTGGCCCCCTTTTTCACACTACAACAAAAAACAAAAAAAACTCTGTCTCATGCAAACTGATAATTCTGTCTTCTGGATATGTTGCTCCTGCAATAACCATAACTATAATCAAAAAGATTTCTTGCAGTTTGTACTGTTCTCTTACTGGCTCATTTAAGGACTAGAGAATCAAACTTGTAGCCTACAGCTTCTAAAGATCAATCTCTTTACTTAAGAGACTATTTCAGTAGTTTTGCCCCCAAATTCCTAAAGCACTGACGTTGATCATGTTATACTTAATTTTATTTTTATAAGAGGTTAGTGTGAACTTAAAATACACAATAATAAGCAGAGTAGCGGGCGCCTGGGTGGCTCAGTGGGTTAAAGCCTCTGCCTTGGGCTCAGGTCATGATCTCAGGGTCCTGGGATTGAATGCTTCCTCCTCTCTCTCTGCCTGCTTCTCTGCCTACTTGTGATCTCTGTCTGTCAAATAAATAAATAAAATCTTAAAAAAAAAAATAAGTAGAGTAGCACAGCAGAGGCATGCTGGGCCCATTAAATACACAATAATATGCAAAAATTGTTCTTTGCGGTAATATTTATCATGGCAAAAACTGGAAACAACTTAAATGTTTCCTAATAGAAAAATAATTAAGTTATGAGAGGTCCCTATATTTTCATTGTGTATATATTTAAATCTTTTAAGAATGTGGGAAAATATTCATCATGTTGCATTAAAAAAAGCAAGAGACAAAACAACACAGTGGAATTTCAACTATTAAAAATGTGGCTAGCAGGAGTACCTCGCTGGCTCAGTCAGTAGAGCATGTGACCCCTGATCTCAGGGTTGTGAGTTTGAGCCCCACACTGGATGTAGAGCCCTACTTTAAAAAAATGTGACTAGGGAAATATCTAGATTATGCACAATTTCTACTCTGTAACACTTTGCTGTACTTTCAAAAATACCTAAAGTTTTAAAAACTAAGAATGTAGTCATTGCCAAATTACTTCTATTATTATTACTACTAATATTAACAGTATCTAGTTTGCTTTAATGCTTTCGGCTGGCCAAAAATGCAGAAAAATCTTTTGTGCCTATCATCTACCAAGGGAAAGTGTAATATAAATCAGGTAGCTCAGCCTAGAGGACTATTACTGATGTCATTTTTATCCAGCAACAGGGAAGTTCTGTTTTTTGGTTTGGGGGTTTCTTTTTTAAGTAAAGAATATGAGATCGGGGTAACTTCCTGCACTACCTCTTGGTATACATTTCTATTGCACTTAATTATTGTTAATATTTGCTTAGACAAGTAAAAACAACAATATCTAATATATTCAGGGTTTACCAAGTGCCACTGTCCAAAATACTTCACCTGTATTACCACATTGTATAATTTATATTCCAAAACATACCTCAAAGCCATCTACTTCCCTCCATCTTCATTACTAGCTACCAAGGCGTAGCCACAGCCTTGTCTGCCTAGTAACTCCTAAAAGGTCTCTTTAATTCACGCTCTCCTTTCCAAACCCATTTTCCACATAGTAGACTGCTATTTTTAAAACATTGCCTTTTAAACCTATGGCCTAAAAGGCTCCAGTACCCCTCAAACTTCATTTCATATCCTCCCCTCCCTTACCCGAGCCACAGCATTTTCTTTTCTGCTCCTTGAATACTACTAGTCTGGTCTCTAAGGTTCCTGTTTGCTTTACCTGGATTGCGCTTCACCGCAGATCTTCACCTGGCCTGCTCATTTTCATTTTTCAAGACTTAGTCACTGCTTCCTCAGCATATCTAAAGAAATGGCCTCTGCTAGCTACTTTCTAGCCCATCACCCAGTTTACTTCTTTCCTAGCACTCAGCCATGTTTTCTTATTCCTGGTGTCTGCCCAATAAAGGAGGATACTATGTCTGTCTTGTTCAGCACCACAGCACCAGCAACAATGCCACAGACCTCTTTGCTGAACTGAACCACACTCACTAAAAGTTAGGAGGAACATAGTATAGTTAGCATCATTTTACTGCTACAAATCCTATCATTAACTTGAACTACATAGAATCATGGGGTCAGCCTGCCAGAACGGTCTTTTGTTAGTTATTCAAAGGGGGGGGGTGCGCAAAACAAAACAAAATTCTTGTCAGATTAGAGACAAGAATAAAATACAAAAATTTAATTTATACTTTTCACTTAAAGCTACACTTCTATTAACCTCAGACTTAAGCAAAAGCATGTGTCCATTAATTTGGTATGCTGTACTTAAAGGAGAATCCTCCCATCTCAAATTTTTGCCAAATGAGGCAAGGCATAAGTACATGAAAAATAAAATAAGTGTTCTATGAAAAGTCAGAGAAGCTTAAAAAGGAAATATTTACTACAGAAACTAAGTCACATTTTTATAATTTAAGAGGATTATGTTTATTATAGATTGTCTGAAAAACAGTTAATAAAAAAAATTTTCTAGGGACGCCTGGGTGGCTCAGTGGGTTAAGCCACTGCCTTCAGCTCAGGTCATGATCCTAGGGTCCTGGGATCGAGTCCCGCGTCGGGCTCTCTGCTCAGCAGGGAGCCTGCTTCTCCCCTCCCCTCTCTGCCTACTTGTGTGATCTCTGTCTGTCTAATAAATAAATATAATCTTTTTAAAAAATTTTTTTCTAGAGATACTTATTGTTAATATCACAGTATATATTAACTGTACTTTTTCTAGTTTTACCTACTAGTATAAAAGCATTTTCCCCTGTCACTATTCTTCTAAGTTGATTTTTTTTTAAGATTTTATTTATTTATTTGACAGATAGAAATCACAAGTAGGCAGAGAGGCAGGCAGAGAGAGAGAGGAGGAAGCAGGCTCCCTGCTGAGCACAGAGCCCGATGTGGGACTCGATCCCAACACCCCGAGATCATGACCTGAGCCGAAGGCAGAGGCTTTAACCCACTGAGCCACCCAGGCGCCCTAAGTTGATTTTTTTAATGTTGCATGTATCACCAGCCCATAATAAAGGCACCATAATATATTTAAGTTTCCAACTCTCTATAACTATAAATGTTATTAATTTATTACTATGGATAATGAACTTGTGCACACATTATAATACCTGATTATTTCTTTACATAGTTTTAAACAGAATCACTTGGGGTGGGGGTGGGGCAGCACCTGGGTGGCTCAGTCAGTTAAGTGTCTGCCTTTGGCTCAGGTCATGACCTCAGGGTTCTGGGACTGAGCCCCATGTTGGGCTCTGTGTGGAGTCTGCTTGTCCCTGTCCCTCTGTTCCTCCCCCACAACCCTCCCCACCAAGCTCTTTCTCAAATAAATAAAACCTTAAAAAAAAATAGAATCACTGGGTCAGAAAAGTATAAACCTTTAAAGTTCTTTTTCTTTTTTTTTTTTAGATTTTACTCACTCATTTGACAGAGAGAGAGCATACACATGTAGGAGGAGCAGCAGGCATAGGGTGAGACAGGCTCCCAGATGAGCAGGGAGTAAGACACGGGGCTCCTCGATCCCAGGACTCTGGGATCATGACCTGAACCAAAGGCAGATGCCCGACTGAGCCACCCAAGCACCCCTAAAGTTCTTTTCATAAAAGAATAACTGACCACCAGAACACTGAACTATATATCCCAATCAATAGAAAAAGAAATAGAAAATAGAAAAGTTCCTGCTTTCCTGCACCCTCAATATGAGGTATCATTATGAAAAAATAGCCAATATGAGATGGGCAATGAGTAGCAAATCCTTAAACTTTTATTTCTATGCTTATTGATAAGAATGGTACATTTTACATTTTTACATGCCACCTGAACTTCCTTATGAACTCATTCATTTCCTTCACCCATTTTCTATTTTTTTTTTTTTTTTTTACTGGAAGATACACTGGTATGTAAGAATTCTTCATAAATTAGGGATATTAATTTTATAACTGCCCTGTCCAATACAGTAGTCACTGTTCACTGAGCCCTTGAAATGTGACTATTCTGAACTAAAATGTGCTAAGTATAAAATACACACTGGACTTCGAAGATTTAGTACAAAAAGATGATGTAAAATATCTCAAAAATTTTATCTCGATTACATTTTTAAATATTTTGAATATACTGGATAAATAAAATTAACTATCTGTTTTTACTGTTTCACATATGGCTATCAAACAACCCAAGATTACATACGTGGCTCATATTATCTTTCTTTCAGACAGCGAGGCTCTACAATACTATTTACCTTTTCACCTTTAAACTGAACTTTCAGTGTATAGGCATTTCTCATTTTTAAGTATGCAGATAAAGCAACAGTTTCCCTTAAGGTTTCCTTCTTTCCTTATTCTTTATAAGTCTACCCCCTCTGCCATACAGGAATTTTAGAACCATAAATTTTATTTCTCGACAAAAAAAAACATGTTTTTAGATTTTTTTCCCTGAAAGTTTTCAGATATCATTTTCTTCCTTCATGCATCTGACTTAAATAGTACCCTTTCCTAATGCTTTTTAAATTTTACCATAATGGCTGTCCTTTTAAAAACTGTTTCAGTTATTATTGGAACTAAATTTTCACAAAGGAGGTTATTTTCTAAACCTACTATGTGTTAAGTGTGAAAACACATTTTAATTTTCTGGTGATAAACATTCCAAAGAACTTTGCAAAGTCATTCTGACCAGAGAAATAGGTACTTATTATCTGTGGTTCACAGACGGGTGAAACAAAGAGTACATAATTTTCGGTATGGTGATGGCTATAGAGAATAAAATTACAAATTACAGAATTTCAAGTCCTTTCTACCGACTTAGAAGGCAGGTTACCCAGTATACCTAACATAAGTGTAAAATGCCAAAATTGCTTGGTAAATAGAATCAACTATGCTAGAAAGTTTACTTGGGGATTTTGGAGTATGGTATAATCAGAAGATTCATTTTGTCCCTAAGAGAACTAGCTGTATTGCCAATATAAAAAAAACTCAACTTTTCTGTCCCTACCAAAAAGTCACAGAACATGTTAAAATTAACCATTCTGAAAAAAGTTTTTACATTTATTGCAAATAAATGATACTAATATATTCTCATTTATCTTCACAGCACAGGTGTCACTATAACTTGTTACTTTTAAACTTGAATGACTGGACTCCAAGTTCTAACTTCTATTGCCAGGTCAGAAACATGCTACAAGCTTTTTCAAACATGAATTTTTGGAAAATGTTATCTATAAACACTCTATGCTCAAGAATCTAAGGAATTAGACTAGGGGCGGATCTGGTTCTGTGTTTTTCTCTCTGTTCTCGAGGGGTGAATATATTATGGCATGCCAAGCTATGGCAAAAACGTAGGTAAGCCTGACTAAAACTTACAAATTCAATGCTATTTTGGAAACTGTGGGACAACTTAAATTTGAGTAAAAAAAAGAATGCTTAAGGAGAGGGATAAAAATTCTCGTCAACCACGTTTTTCTGGGTTACAGCTCCATTACACACGTTTTCACCATAAAGATCGTTCAACGAGGGGGCGCCTGGGTGGCTCAGTGGGTTGAGCCGCTGCCTTCAGCTCAGGTCATGATCTCAGGGTCCTGGAATCGAGTCCCACAGCGGGCTCTCTGCTCAGTGGGGAGCCTGCTTCCTCCTCTCTCTCTCTCTGCCTGCCTCTTTGCCTACTTGTGATCCATCTCTGTCAAATAAATAAATAAAATCTTAAAAAAAAAAAAAAAGATCGTTCAACGAAACTGAGTAGTTTACTTTATGATCCAAAACTGGATTCATTCAATGACTGTGGCATGGTCATATCCTCATACTTAAGAATGATTCGTAAATGATGAGTAGCACCCCCATCCCTCACTCCCTCCTTCCTTTTTTAGGAAATTTAAGGGAAAAGGTTAGGAAAACGGGAAAAAGAACAGGGCAAGAAAATCTGTGAGCCAAAGGCGCTCAATGAAAGGGAGCCGATGAACTCGAAAGACCCTAGCACTTTTAGGTTTCCGTAATTTCTCATTGCCTAGGGGAGAAGGGCTGTCATCGCGGCACACCGCGATGCGCACGTAGCATTTTATCTGGTACAAATGGTTGGCTTCACGTATGTGACCCGGCCCGGGAGCTACCTGTAAGTTTCCGTGGGAGTTGTACTAGGGCCTTAGGGAAAACCAGGGTCTGGGAGAGCTGTCAGAGGTCCCCGCCACCTGGGCGAGCTGAACTGCAAAGACACAGACCCGAAAGGAAGGTTCTGGGGTTGGAGAAGGGCAAGCGGCCGAAATGCCCGAGGCGAGGCGCCGAGCTCGGCCTGCTCCCCCAGGCCGGCTTCCGCGGAGTCAGCGGCCGAGGCGGGACACTCACCCTGGCGCTCGCTGGAGCCATGGGCCGCCGCCCTGCAGCGCAGATGGAGCCGGCAGAGGGAGGACCAGCTACATCTGTGGGCCGCAGTGGCGGCGGCCAAGCCCGGTAACATCCTGGCGGGGCAAAGGCCCCCACTCGGACACCACCTCCTGCCTCCGCGACGCCGCGGGAAACAACTGACTCCATAGACTGGACACCGGGTAACACTCACGCCTGCGCCGCCGTAGGCGGCCTCATTGACCCGGAAATGGTAACATCATTTATCGTCGCCTGTCTGGCAGGCGACGGAAGTGACGTAACGAGGAACGCAAACCCAGAGCCCGTGTCTCCGCAGACGGGGACCGGTGGCGTGGGCAGGGCGTTGTTGTAGTCAGGGTTTGGTGTCCGCCGGTTTTTTTTTTTTTTTACCCGCATCTGTGTCTTTTCCACTTTCGGTGGAAAGCATCGCGTAACTTGTTTCCATCTAAACGGGACAGCTTTGGGAGAAGTGACAGGGACTTTTCCGGCGTCTGCCTGCTCCTGTTTTCTGAGCTCGGGACTCGAGCGGTGGTGGTGGAAATGGGAAGAAAGGTGGAAAGGAAGGATGCTGGCTTTCTTAACCTCGTTCGGAGCCTTCTTGGATGAGCCTTAGCGGCAGCTCCCGTACGCAACTCGCTACTCTCCGAACCTGGCCGCAGTACTTCGTTCTCCTCTTTGGGAGACACGTTTGTGTAGCCCGTACATGAAGGCAAGTACTCACTTTGGGATCAGTATTGCCGTGCTAACCTCTGAACCTCAGATTCTCGTGTGTAATGTAGTAAAGTAAGACTTTCGTGTGTTCAAGATTTGCCTGAGTAAACGGAGATGTGCAGACTTCGGAACAGGAGCCAGTCTGGTTCTAAGGAGAAAGAGACAGGAACAATATTCACCGCGGTAAGCACCGCGGTGTTTACCCCTGACACGCGAGTTCAAGTTTCAGCGCAAACTCGGGAGAGGCTTTCCTTAACTGCCCTGGTAGTATGTGGTAGGGCTGGTTATTTTCTACCCGGTCGCCTTGTATATTTTCTTCAAATGCTTATCAGTATTCGAAATTATCTGTGTATTTTTTTTTTTAATTTTCTGTCTCTCAGAATCGAAAATAAGCACCAGGATGCTAGAATCTTAGGTTTTGTGCATGGCTTTTTCCAAGGGGGTAAAACAATAGCTGGCACAACCAATAAATTGAGTGGAATGCATGGTCGTTTGTTTTGAAATCAATCTGAGTAGCTCAGCTATGTTACTACACAATAGTTATTTCAGGGGAAATAAATTAGCATGGTCCTAATTTTGAGAGAATCAAGTATTTTTTGCTAATTGAGATAACCAGATTAGTGAAGTCATAGTGATGAAATTATCACAACAATGGTAAAGTTAACTTCTATGACAAACATAGTTTAAAACGTTAAATGGTCAGGGCACCTCAGTGGCTTAGTCCATTAAGGCCCTACTTTTTTTTTTTCCTTAAGAATTTTTTTTTTGGACACAGGGTGCAAGAGTGCAAAAGGGAAGTGTGGGGGTGGGGGGAGGCGCCAGAGAGAGAGAGAGGAGCCAGATGAGGCCCAATGACAGGACACTGGGATCATGACCTGAGTCAAGGCAACAAACACCCAACCTACTGAGCCACCCAGGTGCCCCTAAGCAGCCCACTCTTGGTTTCAGCTCAGGTCATGATCTTCCAGATGGTGGGATGGAGCCCTCGCCCTCTGCTCCTCTCCTGCAGTACTCTCACCCCTCTCTCTCAAACAAAAATCTTTAAAAAATAATAATTTTACCACTTATTTGATTCCCTTCCTTCTCTTAAAAAATATTAAGTGGAAATTTAAAAATGTTGTGCCATAAATATTCATAACCTCAAGAATACTCAAATAATTGCATATTACTGGAAAGTTATCTCTTCCTTGTAAATAGATCTTAACAGAAATTCAACTCTAGGATATAAAATACATAAAGGCTTAGCTCTTATTTTATGTAAATACCCACTGACCTTCACTATAATGCTTACCTGCTTTGGATTCTTAATAGCCCCTGGTATCTTAACTTGGATACTGTATTAATTTTGATAAAACTCCAGAAGCCTTGACTTGCCAGATAAATTTGAGGAACATAGCAGATCATGCTGAGTTATCTTGTTTATGCCTCCAAATGCTCTGTCAAATAAGGTCTCCATGGACTTGTAGTTAAATATTTCTGCGGCTGTCTTGGTGTTCACACCTATATTGTCATTATATACTTGTCCTGCTGGACAGTCCTCAAAATTTCCCCAAGTGCTGAAAATTGAAGCAGTCCGTTTTAGAGTTCCTTAGGAGAATTTCCTTTGATCCTAAATGAGAAATCCTATCCTTACCAAGAGACTTACCTTACTGCTCCACTCAGACACGTTCAGCAGCTGCCTATATGTATTAAATGGATTAGATTCCAATATCATGGAGCTTATTTTCTATCAAACAAGACATAAAATTTAAAATAAACACAAAATTTCAAATAGTGATATTATTAGGGGTGCCTGGTGGGCTCAGTCAGTAGAGCATGCGACTCTTGATCTTGGGGTTCAGTTTGAGCCCCACGTTTGGTGTAAACCCCATGTTGGGTTTACTTTAAAAATGATGTTATTAGTAATATATAATGTTGATTATTTACTAATCGCCACACTCTCCATGTGCATTATCTCATTTATGACACTTGAGCAAGTTATAGATAAGGAAACTAAGGCAGAGATCTTGCTTTTAACCACGCAGGTTACTTTCCAAATCAGTGGGTTTTATCCTTTGGGTGAAAATACCAGGTCTTTCAAATGATTTGAATGACAACATGATCTTTTGTCTCCCAAAATGTAGGTCAAGAGAGCATGTCCCTACATTTATTAATGTATGATCAACATCATACTGAACTTCAAAAAAAAGTTTCATGGGGATTTGTGATATAAATAAATGCCTAAATATAGATAATTAAGTCAGAGAGATGGAAATAGAAGTAGGAAAGGAGCGAAGTGTCATTTGATTATTAGCGTACACCACAACACCTGCAGGGTTTTCCATGAACTCTGAAGAAGTTCCTCCATCTTTCAGGAATTTGCTTCTGTAATTTAGCTGACTGTTTCACCGGTCTATAGACGGTTTCACCTTGTCTATTGCTTTGGGAAAACAGTGATTCTGATCATGAGACAAACCTGACCATTTATTTGGAAAACTGACTTAGTCCATTGCAATATAAAATGAGTGGTTCTATCGTGAGATATACTAAGAACACAAATTTAATTTTGAATGCATCTATCTGTGGGCATCATGTGTGTTGCATGCAGGATTGGGGGTGGAGGGAGCTTGCCCACCTAAACACTTCAAAAAGAAAATGGCAAACACGTAGCTAAAAGGGAGACTCCCCGGCCACAGCCAAGAGTGTCAGCGCCTGCTGTACAAACATGGGTCTGCACAGACGTAGTCTGCATGTATAGGCAAGCATCTGCATAAGTAAAGAAAGTGAAATGTGAATTTGATATGTTGTCTGACCAGGCTGCTAATCCTCCTCTCCATTTTTCAGAGCTGTTGAGTGATTTTTCCTAAGACCACTCAGCAAGGATGGGCTAGAACATGGAATCAGACACAGGTCCTCTGACTCCAAATCTGTATGTCTGTGAGCATGGGCTGCAAGGGGGAGAGGCAGAGGTTGGTTGTTCTGATGGGTTTTCTCCCCACATTATTTGTGAAGTAACTTGTTTCTTGATCACAACTATTACGTGATATAACTGTATAGTAACTCCACTTGCATTCAGTAGGTTCACTCGGCCAATTCCATCCAGGAATAAAGAGTGATTTCTCTAGTGATGACCATATTCCTGGGTCCTAGCTCTCTTATCCATCTTAGCTTCTCCAATAATAGCCCCTTCTGCAATTCATTTTGTTAAGTTGGGAGAATATTTTTATATATAAATTTGTATATATGCATCTTTCACCATGTGGGCCCCTGGCTACTTTCCTCAGAGGTCAGTAATCAGCAGATTACAGGCATTACAGTTGGGAAAATCAATTTACCAAATACTCCCGGGGACAGAGAAGACTGCGATGTTTGATAACCTTTATCCCTGAGAAAAATAAGCTGGGGAGTGAGAGCAAGTAGTATTGGTACTTTGGGGAAGGGCAGCATTTGTGGAAGAGTCAGTTTCTTCTGCAAAGCCACAGGTGGGGGCACCAGAAGCAATTCTCAGAGGTTTTTAAAATCTTAACTTTTTATTGAAGTATAATACACAGAAGAAAGCACAAATCTTAGGGGCACACCTCTAAGGATTTTAACTAAGGAACAAAACTATGTTAACAGTACACAGCATTACCAGCTTCCCAGAAGCTTCTCTTCCACTTACTCTCCCGCCCCTCAAGGGAACACAAATCCTGCATCTAACAACATAGACTGATCTTCCCTGTTTGGGGACTTTCTGTGCATGAATTGTACACTGTGTATTCTTTCATAGGACATATGAAAGAGTCTAGTTTCTTTACTTCAGTATTATGTTTATGGGATTCTTATGGTTTTCATTCTCACAGCTATGTAAGATCCCATGGTATGGATATCCCACAGTTTGCCCATTTTCCTGCTGATTAGCGTGTGGGTAGTTTCAATTTGGGGCTATTACAAACTATCATGGACACCTGTATGTGCTTCTGATGGATATACTCCTAGGACTAAAATTACTGGGTCACAGTATGCACACTTCCAGCTTTAGCAGTTACTAGTAGTTTTCCAAAGTAGTTGTAAAAACATATACTCCCAAGTGCAGTATGTGAAAGTTCTGTTTCCTCATGACCGCACCAACATTTGCTATCTTCTTTTTTAGCTTCATGGTAGGTATGGGGTGGCATGGCATTGTAGCTTTAGTTTGCATTTCCTTGATGGTAAGTGAAGCTGGTTACCTTTTTAAATATATATTTATCCGTTTGGATAGCCTTTCATATTCTATTCAAGACTGTTATTATTGCCCACCTTTCTTTTGATCTGTATGATTGGTTTGTGTGTTTCTTAATTGATTAGTATATTCTGGAAACAAGTCCCTTGTTGGATATATGTATTACAAATATCTTCCACTCTGTGCGTTCTTATATTTTAGTGGTGTCTTTGAAGGAAAGGAAGTTCTTAATGTTACATTATCAAATTCTCCAAGTTAACAATTTATTTCACTAATAGTTAATATATTTTGTGTTCTATTTTGAAAATTTGTACTTACGCTATGGTACTTGTAAAATTCTGTAGCGTCTTCAAGATGAGGAGAGTGGTATCTCCATCCCCGTCTTTATGTTTACTTAACCACAAGCTTGCTGACCTAGTCCAGTGCTATGAATTTGGGAGGAAATTTTGAGCACTGGGGGGTGATGGTACAGAGAGCAGACTGTGGATCCTGACTGATCCTACAGACCTCAAGCTGGGATCACAGAGAGTAAATGAGATTGAGACCTGTAGACTTGTCACAGAACAACCAAACCTGGGACAATGGGTATGTGTGTCTCAGGTGACTGTATTTCCCACTGCCAGCCAGTAGTCAACTGATGGATACAGCAAGTCTTGCAGAGAACTATCAAAGCATAGGGAGCTGCTTGGGATTGGGATTGAATTTCTCCTAAGTGGGGCCTGTTGGGAATTCTTATGTGTCCTCACTGACAAGTAGCTAGATAAGCCACAATGACCTACAGAAAGGGAAGAGCAACTTTACTACACTTGTCCATTTGAGAGATCACCTGTTTCCCTTGTTGAGCTCCTGACCCCAAATCAGAAAAGCAAGCACATGGAAGAGAAAGACGTGTATGTAAAGTGAGTTGGAACCACAGGTCCCGTCTATATCCTGAAGAGATATGAGTGTTTTTAAATTAAATATGAGATTGGGGCACCTGGGTGGCTCAGTGGGTTAAGCCACTGCCTTCGGCTCAGGTCATGGTCTCAGGGCCCTGGGATCGAGCCCCACATTGGGCTCTCTGCGGGGAGCTTGCTTCCTCCTCTCTGTCTGCCTCTCTGCCTACTTGTGATCTCTGTCAAATGAATAAATAAAATCTTTTAAAAAAATATGAGATTAATGTTTTTTTGAAAAGATTTATTTAAGGGGCGCCTGGGTGGCTCAGCGGGTTAAAGCCGCTGCCTTTGGCTCGGGTCATGATCCCAGGGTCGTGGGATCGAGCCCCGCATCGGGCTCTCTGCTCTGCGGACAGCCTGCTTCCTCCTCTCAGTCTCTGCCTACTTGTGATCTCTGTCTATCAAATAAATAAATAAAATCTTAAAAAAAAAAAAAAGATTTATTTGAGAGAGAGAGAGCACAGCAGGGAACAAAGAGAGGAGGAGAGGGAGAGAAGCAGACTCTCTGCTGAGCAGGAAGCCCTACACGGGGCTCAATCCCACGACCCCAAAATCAGGACCTGAGCCAAAACCAAGAGTCAAGACTCACTCACCAACTGAGCCACCCAGATGCCCAAGATTAATGTTTTAAGTTAATAGAATTAAATCTCCAAACCTGGAATTAAAGTTTTAAGAACCAGGGAGGTTACTACCCCAAAACAATAAAGTTGACCAAGTACCAAGTGTAGAAAATACGAGCATTTCATGCTTAATGCCTCTTGAGATTCTCAAACTGGTTACATATCTTTGTCTCCCCTCATTATCTTTATTTTTTTTTTAAGATTTTATTTATTTACTTGACAGACAGAGATCACAAGTAGGCAGAGAGGCAGGCAGAGAGTGAGGAAGGGAAGCAGGCTCCTTGCTAAGCAGAGAGCCCGATGCGGGGCTCGATCCCAGGACCCTGGGATCATGACCTGAGCCAAAGGCAGAGGCTTTAACCCACTGAGCCACCCAGGCGCCCCTCCCCTCATTATCTTTAGACAGGGATTGTTTCTTCTTCATGTTTCAAGCCTTGGTGTCTAGTGTATAGTAGTACATGGGACATAAGATGTATGTGAGTGAGTGAATGAATGCATGCGAACTGTAAGAACTACATAACTGTTTTAATTCTCCTTTAGTCCAGAGGCTCCTTCAGAGCGAGAAAGAGTGACAGTTATGTCTGTAAAATCTGTGCAACTTTCACCCTCAGAGCTTTCAATCCACTTTTATCTTTTTCTAATCAGCTCTCCTTCCCCCTCAACAGACACATACGTAACATTTCTAGGAGAAAGAAAGATTTCCCCTTAAAATGTTACACTAAAAAAAAAAAAAAGCTACATTCCTAAGAGGCTCTCTCAGCCTCTACAATTCTTTCCCTCCCTTTTAGGGATCTACATGCTCTGTCTCCAGCGTTCATCTCCTCATCCACTATCTCCTCCCATTTCTCCATAAAGAACCTCATAACTCTGCCCCTCTGGCCTTACCATGTATCAGTTCTGTCCACGTCTGAAGCTACTTCCCCACCTCAGCATCACTGCTGGGAATCTGGGAGAGGAATGGGAGGCAATATTTCTTTCCTTCTTGCCTCAAATACCTATACAAGTGGGGATGGGAAGGTGAAAAGATAAATAGGGCCAGAGTCTTGCCTTTTTAATTACTATCCTCTTGTGAACCCCTCTTCCACCAGATATTTCAGTAGCATGGCCATACTCCATTTAGGCTGTTTTGTTCCCACCTAACACCTCCAACAGTCCTTGTATTTGGATAACTAGCTGGAAGTACTTTTGACTGGCATCAATCTCTCTATATATGTATATGAGATTTCTGTGAAATTTTGCACTAATTATTTGTTCTTTCTAAAAAATATCCAGACTTTTTTAGCCATAAAAGCAGCGGGTGTGTGTGTGTGTGTGTGTGTGTGTGGACTGAGTCAATTCTTGTATTTTGGCTAAGCCATATCTATATACAGCAGCTACAGAGGAACTGAAAAAGGAAGAAAAGAATCCTGTCCCTGCCCTGTTTCCTGGTCAGGAAGGAGCAGACTTTGGAGAAGGGAAGCCAAAGCATGCTTTGTAACAAGCTGAAAATTCGCCCTTGACAGCTGAGGCCTAAACTGTACCCATACAATGGTAAACAAGCTTCATTGTGGCTTTGGCTTATTTATAACAAGGAATCAATCAATTGAAACATTTCACATTTTATTCATACCTAAACAGAGACCATAAAGAGCCAGGAGACTTTTCGAAGAATGGGGCAAATGGAAGAATTTAATAAACAGAAAAGAATTAAACAAATGAGGAAATAAACAATAAGCTGCAAAAATATTTTCAAAAAGATAAAAAACATTTTAGAACACGTCAAAAAAAATAATTACTAACCCCACATAGCTGGGACAAATGAATTGCAAGCAGAAGCCAGAGTACAAAAAATAATTATTCATTAACTTGCAGTGTAGCCTCTGCTACATGTTATTTCAGCAACTAAATTGTGCAGTAATGACAATGAATTCTAAACTTAAATCTCTAATAATATGGCAAGAGTCATTTCTGTCCCATACTTGCAAAAACATAATAATTTAAAAAAGAAAAAGTTCATAGGAAAAATGGTTAAATGGAATCAAGACTAGTCCTAGAATCTAATGTCTTTGAATTGGGCTGGGCAACAGGCTGCTCACTGACCTAGCTGCTGAATAGTTTTTAGGGTGATAGAGAAAAAGCTCTGAGGCTTTCACAGTATTTCCCAGTATTTCACACCCCTGCTGCTTTTCCTGATAATGGGCTCACACTCATTCCTTTTCCATAAGTAAAGCATCAGATGGTTTACTCACTCCACCCTCTGGCCAAGATGTACAAGTTCATGATGGAAACCATACTCTAGGCCATGGGGTTTGGCTATTATTTATCAGGACGTGAAATGAGAAAATATGCAACTGACAAAGCTTAGAAACAAAATCAGGAATGAAGAAAAATAAATCTGACATCAGACTGTTTAACAGTTGCTATTAGAAACAAATTCTGGCCACCCCAAAACTATTGGTTGAGCCCACCCCCGCTTCCTCCACACCTACTGGCCTGCTTGGCCCACAGGTCCCTAGGCAGCCAAGGGGCTGGCGACAGTGGTCCTAACCTTTCTTGCTAAGAGCACATCTCTGCTGGGTTGCTTCTTTCAGGCATATGCATGTGACTGTACAAAAGATTTAGACTAACCGTGTTGGGGCAGTTTTAGGAATTGTTGCTAAAATGAAAAACAAATTAATTCTAGCTTAAACAAAGTTTCTACCTAAATTCAGGTCTCCTGATATGGAATTTTTTAAATGAAATTCTTTTGCAATTTCTTTTAAGTTTGTTCATTTTTTTTTTTTTAGTAATGTCTTTACCCATCATGGGGCTCAAACCCATGTTTGCATGTTCTTCAGACTGAACTGGCCAGATGCCCCTGGAATTTTTTTTTTTTTTAATGCTAGAGTACTTTGGTGCCAGTGAAGGACATTGATCATATTTTCTGTCTGCCCAGCATAATTCTAATGTAATGCCACTATCTGGGGAATCTCCAACCTTGTGGGATCCACTTCCCCAAGGTAGAAGGCTGGGACTCATTTCTCCCAGGCCCCCTTGCAGCTTAGGGCTCACAGATGTGACAGAGACTTCCACTTGAAAGAAACTAATGGGAAAAGTAAGGCATCTCATGGAATAAATGTGGGGCAAGAGAAGAGGTATGAGACCAAGATACATGCAGTTTCCAGAGAGAATAGGGACAGAAGTTCCGGTGAGTGCCCCCACATTAGTGATGACTGTCTCCAATAGAAGCTGCATCACTCCATTCTATAGCCTCCAAGCTTGATTCTCTATTTCCAGATTTGTTAGCTACCCACTATGCTTTGAAAAATGATCCTTTTCTGTTTAACTATGTTGTATTTTGTTTCAAACATTCAGTGTATATTTACTGAATGCAATCTGTATTCTAGGAACTGACTTTAAGCAATGAAAAAACAGAAACCTATTCTTGTCCTAATAAAGCTTACACTCTGGTAGGGGAAACAGATGATAAATATATGATAGTGGTACATGCCATATGATAAGCACTATAAGAATACGTATTGTAGAGGAAAGTAAAGCATCTGAAGAGAAGAAATGCCAGGTTTGGAGTGTGGCATATTTAAATAGGGTGCTCAGGAAAGGTATGACCAAGAATGGCTAAAATTAACAATTTTAGAATTGTTAATTCTAAAGAAAGGGGAACTCTCCTACACTGCTTGTGGGAATGCAAGCTGGTGCAACCATTCTGGAAAACAGTATGGCAGTTCCTCAAAAAGTTGAAAATAGAGCTACCCTACCACTTAGCAATTGCACTAGTAGGTATTTATCCCAGAGATACAATTGTAGTGATCCAAAGGGGCATCTGTACCCCAATGTTTATAAGTCATGTCCACAGTAGTCAAACTATGGAAGGAGACCAGATGTCCAACGAAAGATTTTTTAAAAATGTGGTATACACACACACACACACACACACACACAATGGAATACTACTCAGCCATCAAAAGAAACTGAAATCTTCCCATTTGCAATAACGTGGATGGAACGAGAGGGTATTATGCTAAGCGAAATAAGTCAGTGAGAGAAGGACAATTATCATGTGATCTCACTCTTATGTGGAATTTAAGAAACAAAACAAAGGATCATAAGGGAAAGGAGGGAAAAATAAAACAAGATGAATTCAGAGAGGGAGACAAATGGTAAGAGACTCTTAATCGTAGGAAACAAACAGGGTTGCTGGAGGGGAGTGGGGTGGCAGGGTGGGGTAACTGGGTGATGGGACATTGAGGCCATGTGATGTGATGAACACTAGCTATCATATAGACTGATAAATCATTGAACTCTACCTGTAAAGCTAATAATACACTATATATTAACTGAATTTACATTTTTAAAAAGGGAAGGGAGCCGAGATGGCTCAGTCAGTTGAGCTTCCAGCTCTTGACTTTGGTCCAGATCATGATCTCAGGGTTGTGAGATCGAGCCCCACATAGGACTCTTCACTCAGGGGAGAGTCTGCTTGTTTGCTTCTCCCTCTCCCTCTGCCCTCCCCAAAATATTTTTTTAAAAAATAAATTAATTTTTTAAAAAAAGGAAAAGACTGACCAAGATGACATTTGATTAAAGATCTGAAGGATATAAAGGAATGAGTTAAATGGATATCTAGGTCAGCATTCTAAGTAGAAGGGAAACGGGGACTTGTGTGTGTGAGCAAAAGTGTACTTGGCACATTCAAGGAAGAGCAAGGAAACCAATGTGGCTGGAACGTGGTGAACAAGGGGGAAAGTAGTAGATGATGAGGACCAAGAGGAGAGTGACCCAGCAGGTGCTGGTAGGTTACTACAGGGGCTTTGAGATCGGAAACACTGAAGGGCTTTGAGCAGAGGAGACTTGATTTAACAGGATCATTGTGATTGCTGCACTGAAAACAGACATAGGGAAAGGGACTGGGCAAAAGCAGAAGAAAGAGAAAAGTGAAGAAATGCTAAAACAAACCAGAGAGATGAAGATGGTTTGGTCCATGGTGGTAACTGAGGCAGGTGAAGAGAAATAGGCTGATTCTGGATATATTTTGAAGGTATAACTGACACCATTTATTGATAGGTTGCTTTGGGGACATTCTGATGACTTCATGCTTCCAGCATATAGAATTGGCACATATGATTTAATGTGTTTTCTAAGAATCAAAAGGCAAAATACATGTATTCTTGACATTAGTAGTATAAACCCTCTTACATTAATAGAGACCCTAGCATTAACACTACCTGATACATATAATAACATATCAATCATCCTTACTCTGCTGAAGTCATATAAAAAGTATTTTCAGTGGGGGCATCTGGCTGGCTCAGTCAGTAGAGCATGTGACTCTTGATCTTGGGGTTGTAAGTTCAAAGCTTGCTTTGGGTGTTGAGACTACTTAAAAAGAAGATCTTTCAAAAAACAAACAAAACCAACTTCAGTGTTTACTGTGTAAAGGACATGGTAATTTGATAACATCACCAAAAACTTAAATAGCACTAGAGTTCACAAAAGCACTTAACATCCATTATTTTTTTTAATTTTATTTTTTTTATTTACTTGATAGAGATCACAAGTAGGCAGAGAAGCAGGCAGAGAGAGAGGAGGAAGCAGGCTCCCCACTGAACAGAGAGCCCGATGCGGGGCTCGATCCCAGGACCCTGAGATCATGACCTGAGCCGAAGGCAGAGGCTTAACCCACTGAGCCACCCAGGTGCCCCTTAACATCCATTATTAAACTCAAAACTGGCAAGCTTGTAAGAGAAAGAGAAAGAGATCTTTCTCCTCCATGTACACGCATCTGAACATACAGTGAAATGGTAGCTATTTACAGGCCAAGAGAAAAGGCTTCAAAATGAAATCTACCTTGAGGGCATCTTGACTTTGGACTTCCCAGCCTCCACAACTCTGAGAAAATAAATTTTGCTGTGTAAGTCACTCAGTCTATGGTATTTTGCTGTGGCAGCCTATTTTACACCTTTATTATGGAAGAGAAAGGTGGTTCAATCTCTTAACAGTCTTAATTTGGCCAATTTAACATATACATAAAACCCCAAAGAAATGTTCAATCCTGACTTCATTTTCAGGCCATATAATCCAAACCACACAAAGTTCACAAGCCAATGGAGATCAGAATCATCATTTTACTCCGTTTAGCTGGCCCCTAAGCTCCATTCACAGCCATGGAATCTTACTCCTAGCCTTTGGGGAAGCAACATGTGCTAAGGCCAAGCTCACCAGAGAATCTCTTACAATCTCCTTCATACCTTCAGTATCTGTGTTGTCCAATTAATTAGCCTCTAGTTATATGTGGAGATAAGTACTTGATATATAGCTAGTGTGAACTGAGATGTGCTGTAAGAATAAAGTATATATCGGATTTTTAAAACTTAATATGAAAAATATATAAATATATTAATAATTAATAATTTGAATATTTTAGATACAGTGGGTTAAATAAAACATTACAAAAATTAATTTCACCTGTTTCTTTTACTATTCTTAATGTGCTCCTAGAAAATTTAAAATTATGTATGTGGCCTGCATTTGTGCTTTGCATTGTATTTCTGTTGCTTCTTCATACACACACTCACATACACACACACAAACACACACAGTCTCTTAGTCCTTTTGATTTACTTACACTTTCCTCAGAACCTCAGCTCCAGCTCTTCTTGGGTCTTGCCTCCAAAGGATGTTGCCAGTCTTTCTCTGCTCCAACTAGTTCCATTGTTGTGGGCAGATTTCAGAATTTGAATATGCATGAAGCAGAAGGGGGCAGACCTTAAGTGAGTCTAAACCCCCTTCCAATAAAATATTGAATGCAATTAGCTCTTTCCTCATTGCACTGATAGTTTTTCTCCTTCACCATTTTAGGTAACATTATTTTTAAAACACCCTCTAATAGTGTAGCCCTTAGAATATAACATTCTAGAAAACTGAAGGGAGTGGCAGGGAAGAAAACTTTATGCTATCAATATATACATTAATGATTTTGATCCTATATTACTCCCTATTTTTCAAGAGAAAAGCTGTCAAGAGTAATTAAATGTATTACCCAAGGTCACAGATCTGTATGAAGTAGATTTCTACTGAAATGTGGGCTCTAGCCAGATTCTGTGCTCTTACTATTATACCACAGTATCATGTCAGCGCCAAAACTCAAACTTTTGACAATTCAAAATTTTATCGAACCTGGGTAAGGGAGAAAATGAGAGGTGGTCATTGATATAAACATCAATTATTACTAAACACTACTTGGAAAATAATTACAGTTATTTTCTGTTCAGGATATAGGTAAGTGGGAAATTATGTTAACTACTCAAGTTATTCAATAAAACACTCCACAGAATTGTTCTAAATTACAGATGATGATGATGATGACAGCCAACATGCTGTACGCCCTTATATGCAAAGCACCATGCTAAACACTCTATTCTTAAGCTCATTTTATCATCTCACAGTGTATGGGGCCCTCGAACCCCATTTTATAGGAGAAACCAATCACAGGGCTAAAAATTGACTGAAACCAAGCCTGTCAGATTTCAGAGCCCTAGAGCTGGGCCATGCTCTACTGCCTTCCAATGATAATGGTCTCATCTCCACTACTTCTAGGTGTCTCACTTGGGATAAAAGAATGAAGTCACTCCCAATTTCTGGCAAATTCTCTAAAGAAGAAAGAATTGTAATTCTGGGCCTCATTCTCTGTATATTACAGATAATTTTAGTTTTGAGCATTTCTTAGACTATTTTTGCATCCTCCTTATGCACTCATTTGGGGTAGTTTAGAAAGAGCATGTTTTAGAGAGGACTTTTAATCATCTACTGATTTTGAAGATGTACTTCTGGAGAGAGCTCTCACAATTCCAGAAACTGATCTGATGTTTGTGCCAAGTAATAGCATTTTTGCTTTCTGTCCCTTGCCTGAGCCCACATATCCCTG
The DNA here is from genome assembly GCA_003697995.1 of Taxidea taxus jeffersonii. NCBI lineage: Eukaryota > Metazoa > Chordata > Mammalia > Carnivora > Mustelidae > Taxidea > Taxidea taxus. The sequence continues at coordinate 168,665 of ML104177.1, forward strand.
GAAAAATCCAACTGCCAACATAAGGCTTTGTATTTTAAGGCAGGGGCAGGGATTCCCTTAACAGGTCCAGTTTCTTTTTTGCCCAGAATGGTGTTGACTTAAAACACGATAACGCAAGTTTTAACTAAGTATCTTTGGAGATCCTGTTCTCCAAGAAGTTCTTTAAATTCCAGGAGTCCCAGAAACCCCTAAGATAAAGTGAGAAACAGAATATAAAACATAGGGGCGCCTGGGTGGCTCAGTGGGTTAAAGCCTCTGCCTTCGGCTTGGGTCATGATCCCAGGGTCCTGGGATTGAGCCCTGCATGAGCTCTCTGCTGGCGGGGAGCCTGCTTCCTTCTCTCTCTCTGCCTGCCTCCCTGCCTACTTGTGATCTTTGTCTGTCAAATAAATAAATAAAATCTTAAAAACATATATATATAGAACAGCTATTTGTACAAACCATTACAGTATACGAATATGTACATTTCAAACAATCCTCAAAATAATTCTTTACTGGCCACGTTCTACAAATGAGGAAACAGAGGTCCAAGGATACTAAGAGAATGTCTAAAGATTGTAACCACCATTTGTGGACTGACATAACTGATTGATGTTACCTTTATTTGCAACATTGACCCTACGTAATGTACAGCTGGTGTGTCAGTTTGAATCCATCAATTAGAAAAAAAACAGAGACATCCTGAATGAAGAGCTCAAGAGAATATGGCAAAACATTTACTTTTCCAATGGAGTTTATCAGATTGTATCAGAGTCTACTTCAGATAGACTGTAGTCCCTTTTCTAAGGCTCCTTGCCTCTCCACCATCACCTTCCCTTCTCTCCAGTCTTTTCCTGCCCCTTGCATCCCATTAGGTTCCCATGTCTATCTTGGACAGGCAATAAAGGATCATTCAAGTTCCATCTATCTTGGGGCAGGGGGGGTGGGGGGTGCTCTGGATCCTTCAGATTCTTCAGAATGAAACCCTACCAAAAGACTTTTCTTTTGTTGGTGCTGACCAGTTTTCAGGTCTCAAAGCCTAACTTTGAACTGATTTGTTTCTAGTCGTACGGTCAACACCCCCAAATAATCTTTCCCCTAAAACTGCCCTAAAAAATATGATCAAATGGGAAAATAAATCCACCCCCCACACACACACACACAAACACACACCTTAAAAACAACCCCAAGATAACAAAATACAAAGAATTTTCAGAGTAAGTGAATACACACAGGTAATCTATCTAGTACCTCTCCAACTTGGAGGAAGAGGTGGGAAGCCAATACCAGACGAGAAGGCAGGGGATAAAGAAGGCCACCCACGAAGGGGACTCTAACAAGACACCTCTGCATAACAAACAACTGCATTTGAAGTTTAAAGAGGCAGCTAGGAAAGTTGCCTTTTTCTACCCTCGGTCTGTGGGTCTGCAGCCAAGCACCAGGGGGCCCACCCAGGGCAGCATTCCAAAGGAAGAGCAGGATGAAGTACAAAGAGCAACAACACGCCTGACCATGCCTGACCCTGCCTGACCCTGCGGGGCACTGCTGAGCTATCCATCACCCCGTCTACAGAATAACAGCCACGCCTTCACTTCCACCGGTCATTTCTCACCCAAACTAGTCTTTGGGCCCACTCAAACCCAGGAAAGAGAATTCTGGGATAATGTCGTTCCTTGCTTGACCAAGCTGATCACAGAATAATCCAGAGCAGCTGTTCATAAAAGACACACCTAGGGGTGCCTGGGTGGCTCAATGGAAACATCCAACTCTTAATTTCAGCTCAGGTCACGATGTCAGGGTTATGTAATGGAGCCCCGCGTTGGGCTCCACCCTGGGCAAGGAGCCTGCTTAAGATTCTCTCTTTCTCCCTCTCCCCACCCCCACCCTCCCTCTAAAAAAAGACATACCTGAAGCATAAAGAATGGGAAGACACATTAGGCAAAAAAAAAAAACTAAGCAAACGAAACCTGGGTATACTTATATTAAAATCAACAATAAAATTTAAAGCAAAAATTATTTTCAAGGGGCACCTGGATGGCTCAGTGGGTTAAGCCTCTGCCTTCAGCTCAGGTCATGATCTCAGGGTCCTGGGATCGAGCCCCAAATCAGGCTCTCTGCTCAGCAGGGAGCCTGCCTCTCCCTCTCTTCCTGCCTCTCTACTTGTGATCTGTCTGTCAAATAAATAAAAAGAACTTTAAAAAAAAATTATTTTCGTGAGTTAGAGGGTAATTATAGAAAGTGTTCAACTAAGAAATAAAACTTCTAAAATTGCATACATCTAATAATAGTACCTTAAAATAATACATAAGGTAACTCAGATTACAAGAGGAACTGACAAATCTGTTATCACAGTGACAGACTTTGACATACCTGAGACTTAATTGTAACAGCAAATAAGGAATAAAAAGAAGAGTATACCAGATGTGAGTTAATACTGGTAAGTGTAAAGAAAAAATAATGCTATGAGAAAGGCCCAGGGAGGTATTATTTTAGATTGGAGACTGAGGTTTTGGAGGGCACATACAACACAACAATGGGGCAAGTGTTGAGGACACTGCCAAGAGAAAGAGGTTCATGAGATGTCTGGAGGTAGAGAAAAGTAGAAATAAAGGCAGGGTTAAGTTCAGAAAAAAAGGAAACAATCAAAGCATTTGCAGAAAGATGTGTCATCAACAGGTCTTCCAAGTGCTCACTTTAGCTCAGTTCTAGGCCTCAGGGAGTTGTTTCTCTTGGGTTGATTTTTCTGTACTTCAGAGATGTGGGAAAAGTTACTTAGCCTTAGGCCATGGGGGCCTGAGATTCTCCCCGACTTGAGCAATGCCCATTCTCCTTTCCCTTCTCTACTATCTCTGGTCAAAACTGAAAATTGTTGGCAAGGGAGTCCTAAGATTGAAGCCTTGCAGGGCTCAAACTTCAGGATTTTCTCCACCAAGAGAGATGTGGGTCAGGGACAGGGTCAGTAACAACGATGGAGTACAGGGCAGAGATGGGAAGGATTTCAGCAAAAGAAATGAGTTCTTGAGGTTAATATAATCCAGCCCAATTTCCCACAGCAGGAAATCAAGGATCTGGGACAGAGCTCTTCACTATTAAAGTGTATACTGGCCCAGGAAGACCAGAGCTGGTAACCTGTTGCTGAACTGGGTCCACAGTGAGAGGCTGGGAGTGTCAAAATGTCTTCATTTGTATTTCAATGCCCATGTACCCTCCTGCTCAGTTGCTCCCAGCAGTCCTTCACTGACAACTATTCTATTGTTCTATTGTTAGAACTCCTGTGGATGTTGGCCTGTGTGGCATTATCCTTTCAGTTTATTTTCTTTGAGTAATAGTAAATAGGTGAAAACTTGGGATCCTGGATATATGTTTCTTTTTAAGAGCCTTGATCAACATTGAGGGAAAAAACCCTCAAAAGATTCTGTGTGACTTAGGTACCATGATTTACAACAGATTTACTAGTAGCTAATTACAACCCAAACTTTCTTTGTATTTTCAAAGGGCTTTTGTATATTCCACGTATGGTGATAACAGAATGTGATATACAGGCCTTATCAATAACATTATACAAACGACACTAAAATACTTAGCCAGTGGTAAGTACTACTGATGTCTGAGAGTGAAAACATATTATCTCAAGGGAAAAAAATTCGGGGGTATTTGGTGTAAATGGTTATGTAATACTTTTTTTCTTGGCATGGTAATTAGGACATCCATGTATAGGAGAATCATTATTGATAACCAAAAAAAAGAAAATGTTCATTTACTAGAGAAGTTATCTCCTCTTATCCTTGCTCAAAACTTTGAAGACATGTGAGTGTCTAAGATGACCTTCTAAGGTGGGGCAAAGAGCAAATGCTTAAAAGCATCTCCTAAGTATTGAATGACTTATTCTACAAATTTTGAAAAAGAACTGTACAAATACCCAAATTATGATGGTATCAAAAAGAACAGCCATGGGCCGCTGTTTCCTAAGACTATCACTTAGACTACAAAAATGTGCATTTAGTGAGCATGGTCTGAATGAGGGCTGTACTCTGATTTCCTTCACAAATTATCAGTCAGGAATTCCCATGCGCTTGTCTGGAATTGTGGTTTCAGTCTTAAAACAGAGACAAAAAGTCTACTTGTGTCATAAATATAATGAAAAAATTAATTAGCCCACTTAGGCATCTTGAAATAGTTATTATTAACCAATGATAATGGTCTAAAAACTCTTCATAACATTAAAAGGCTGAAATCATGAATAAAAATCCCTTCATGACCCAAATTAGCATTTAATGTAAAAACCAACTGGAAATAATCAAACCAGGAGTCAAGCTATGTTCTAATTTTTATTACATGCAAACTAAGCCATTAGAATTTTTCAGAAAATTTGCCAGTAGGGGGCAGTGTGCTTGTAATTAAAATAAGATTCTAATATTTTAAAATTTGAGAATCAGGTAACTCCCAGTATACAGAAAATAGACTAAGAATGATTTTACAAACCTGCTTCAAATTTGGGCATTTTACTGTCAAAGGGTTAAAAAATACTGATGCTACTGAAAGCTATTAGTGCTATATAAATATCAAGTATAGCTGCCACAAAACCACTGTAGAGCAACTATAATGAACATAAAAACCCAAACAGTAATAAGCTTTACAGATCCTTTGACTTTATAATACTAAAAGGTAAAAACAAACCAACCCTCTGGTAGGTTCTAATTAGGGTAAATGTTTATTCACTTCAAAATATTATTTTATTCCCAGCAATATGCCCACATAAAATTCTAAAATAGTTTTCTAAAAGCTGTTCCCATTTTTAAGACTTTATTTTTTTAAGTAATCTCTACAGCCAACGTGGGACTTGAACTTACAACCCCGAGATCAAGAGTCGCATGCTCTACCCACTGAGCCAACCAGGTGCCCCTCTTCCAATATTTTTAAAGAAATGTACTTCTGCTTTTTTTTTTTTTAATTTGAGGACTGTCCTTGGGAAAGAGGAATATGAAGTTCGTATATAAAACATTAATTCAAAACAAGCCCAATAAGACTATAAGCCCCAAAAGGAAATTTAGCTTTTTAGATAAAGGAATAAAAAGCCTATTTTCTAAACACTTTATAAGATGAACTATATGCTCTGGATATTAACTAAATGAACTATAAAACATGAATCTGAGAGTTCACTGCATCAAGGACCATTATTTCAGATCAGAGAAACCTGCATATACAACTGTGTATCTTTTTTTTTTTTTTTTACAACTATCTTTTAGGAGTTAATGACAAAAAGAAAAAAATACATCCATTTTATTCGGGATCACTGCAAGTTTCAATTCTTTGTCTTGAGGGTTTTTGGCTATTTAAATGAAATGACCTGTTACTCATGGAACTCTTGGTCATAATGGTTACAGAGGTCCAAATTTGAAGAATTCAACCAAAAAACAAAAACCATAAACTACTTACTTGTACAGCATTTTGCTTAGTACAAGTTGTTAAATTGCCACAGAAACTGTCAATTGTAAACATCTAAAAGGAAAATAAATTCTTCTATGTTATCCTGTGTTGAATTAGTTATTATATAACTAAATCAACTGTATATTATATATTGTAAATAGTTTGAGGGTTATAAATAACTTATCCACTAGGCAATAAATCTCACTAAACAAAAAAGGTACAGAAGCACTCAAACAGCTGAGAGATCCACTGTAACTTTTCTTTTTTTTTTTTTTCCAGTTTCACCTTAGACCACAAAATTACACCATTTCTATTATCTGTGATGGGCTGAGGACAAGAGAAGTGTTCAAATTCACCTTATTCTAACAATAAGGCAATGGAAGCACAATGGAAAGCTGAATTCTAACTGTAAATGTTTTTTTGCAACATAACATTTTCAAATCTGCTTAAATCCAGAGAGATTTTTATTACACAATTTGATTTTTACATCAATAAAATCTTAGATATATAACAATACAGATGAAGGAACAAGAATTTAATTTGTATTGAAATAAATATTAGATATACAAAGCACACAGAGTGAAAAAGGGTCACAATAAATTAAAGTGGAGACATCATTTTGTTCAATCACCAAAGAAAGCCCTTGACACTTTCAATTTCACACCATCAAATTTATCATTCTTGCTGATTTAAGCAGAACACAAAACAAATATGGATCCCAGGGCTTACTTTCACAGGTACCAGCATAGATAATTTACTACAGTGATCCAATTTGGAAATCAGAAGGGACCAGTAAATCGCTGCATAAAAGAAAGAGCGAATGAGGTCCTTTTTCCTTAGTGTCAGCAGGCTATGATTATTATGTTTATTAGATTTTCTTGAAAGGACTTCACATTTTCTCAAATATTCAGGAGAAATATATTTCCCCTCTGAGCCCTGCATTAGCATTTATGTGCGTTGGTCTTGAATATAGGAGAATGATGAATTTTTCAATTTATTTTATAAATTTATACAGTCTGGATAGTATTGGCCTGAAGAGTATAACTCCCCAACCTGTACAATATTAGATATTAAAAATGGATTCAAGAGAAGTTACTAAGAAATGCTGACATACTATATATACAAATTTTTTAGTTCAATATATCCCATTATATGGAGCACCAGAACTAATGCATTTATAAATCAAGTAGTTTTTTATGGCTCTTTCTAATCTTTGTGACCCTTTTACATTTGTTCCAATATAGACATGTCACAAATGTTTCCTGCCCAAGACTTTGCCCATTTGGTCTCAACTTACAAATATATATGATGTAAGCAAAAATTCATGTCAAAAGCAATTGTTCTGCTTTAAAGGTACAAAAGAAAATCTGGAATTCACCTGTCATGAACCAAGAAAAAAAATTAGTTTAAGAGGACTGAGCATATCAAAAAGTTAGTTTTAAGAACGCTATGAAGGACAATGTGAAACGACTCTGGAGACTTTCCTTCTCCTTTAGTAGGAGTTAATTTTTAGATTCCAGCAAAGGTATCTACCAATTTTTTCCTTATCACTTTCCTAAGAAACAGAATCTGCTTTAGATTTTAAAAATACTGTACTTTATCTCCTGTCACATCAACTCAAACTCAAAGCAGTTTTCCTATTCGCCCCGCACAAGAGCGCTCTAGAGAGTTCATACCACACACAGAAAAAAACCAGGTTCCTTCGAAGAACCCACCTGAACACCACCTTAGAAGGTACAAATGTCCTAGAATTACTACCAGGAATCCTTCCAAATTTTTAGCAGTTCCTTTCTTACCCTTAATACCAGATCCAGTAATACCTTTCCATTCTGAATATTAGAAGAGGGCTGCTCATTAAAACAAACCCTGGAAAAAAGACTCCTGGGTTTATAAACATACACCTTTGGCACACTATCTATTGAACTACATTATCATATAGCCTCTGCAGAATTCTCCTGATCCTAGAGAAATTCCATTGAGGTGTAAAAGAGAAACTAGTTGTCACTGCAACTCAAACTGAATTTACAAGTCTAGGTATTATTCTTGATAAAATAACCAAAAATCTCAATATGCTTTTACATTACCATGAGAAGTCTAAATTTTAAGAGGTTGAACTGGCTTTATCTTGTGTACCTACAAAAGGACCATGAAAAAATTTTAAGTACCATTTTTCTACACACCTGAAAATTAAGGACAAAGAACAATTTTGTAATTCATGTATTTTTAAGTGATTTAGGCACTATTTATAAAGAAAAAACAACAACACAGAGTCCATGATCTGAATAATGCTGCCCTAAACTGTGGCCTGTTGCCCTTGACTAGAAAATTAATAAACATTAATAGGGTACTCTTCCAGGTTTTCAACATTTCAATTTTACTATGATTTCAATATAATCCAATACATAGTAATGTAGTTTCAACACATTACACATACTCACCATAATGTTTACTAAATATTTATTGGATTTTGAGTAATTACATATTAAAAAGGGTGAAATCAGATCCTTAGTTTTATGGCTGACTCCACACTTTTTGTGGCATTTAACCTTCAAATTTAAGGAAAGGTTAAATTTTGGGCCTATGACCTGAGGAAAGAGTGCCACCTACTGATCATATCCATAACTGTCTGGGACTACTTTCTCCCTTGAGGTTTGTTTCATCAGAGTCAGAATCAAAATTGATTTGGGAGGTAGCTTTGAGGCTAGCAGATCCTAGGGGGACTTGGGGAGGCATGAGTAGGGTAAGAGTTTAAGAATAACTATATTAATCAAAATAAACTCCTTAGGATTAGATAAGAGTTTTTAATTATAATCCCTCAAAATTAATTTCATTCACTCTGATCTCAAACTTTAAAAAAAACCCCACAATCTCTCGGTTCCACTTATCTTACTACATATACACTCATCTTCCTTTCCACATCAAACGATATTCATGTCCTAAACTTACAAACCTAATCAGAATTTTTGATCTTAACTTTTAGAAAGAAAAGGTATTGTCAGCTTTACAATTCATAGTTATAAAAGAGACCTCCTAAATCTTTCATAAAAACTTCTGGTTTAATATCAGCATGCCTTGATTTTTCCTGTAAGGGAGGTTCCTAAATACCTAAATTACTCACTTACTTCCAGGAGCAAAATTACTATTTAAGAAATTTCAGTTTGGGACTGATATTAAATAGAGTTTATATTCACAAGGAATCAGGTATACACAAAAGGAATACAGAATTCTTGTTATAATGAAAGTAGGTTTTATGTTAGGCTTCCACCTGTCCAAGAGGGTTTAATATCTAAAAGTACTAGAATAGCATTATAGCACTTCTAAAGAATTAGGTATTTTGGATGCTAACTTTTTTAAACTTGGAAGTAAAATGAAGTTCAGCTATGCTAGAATTTCTTCTACTTCATTCATTCAATATACTGCTACTGTATTTCCTTAATTTTACTTTGATACATGTACATATTAAACTATAATTCCAGATGTCAAATCAGCTGGTTGTACATACACATATAATGGGATTCCTAGGTACAAGCTCATGCAAACTAAACATCCAGTAATGCTCAAATCGTAAAAGTTACTTTTTCATGAATTGAGGAGTATTTTATTTAAAAATCAAACCTTCCATTAAAGAACAGTCCAACAGGAGCATATGAGAAATATAATCCTATTATGTGATAAAAAGCCTCAACTTTTAAAGCACAGGGTATTCTACATTGTTAAGTTTTAATATTAAAATTCTTTTCATCAAAACCAACATGAAATTATTCCCTCTCTAGGGAAATCTTTTTGACCAACAGTAATTCCCAAACTAAAGAGGAAAAACCCAAAACAAAGGCACACTCATAAGTCATTAAAAGACAATCAATAAAAACAGCTCACAAGAAGAAAATTAACAGAAGAAATGGTGAAATTTGAGTAAAATTCTATACTTTAATTAACAGTATTATTCCAAGGCTAATTTCTTAGTTCTGATAAATGCTGTATAGTTATGTAAGGTGTTAATATAAGGGGAAGCTGAGTAAAAGGTATACAAGAACTCTATTTTTGCAACTGTTCTATAAATCTAAAATTATCTCAAGATTTTTAAAAATTGTAGAAAACAAAAAAACTTGTAACTTAAAAATAAATATGACTTCAGCTGCCAAGATTTCCTGATATAATTCAAGACTTAATTTTTAAAGACATCATTAGGAATCAATAATATACTGTTTACTTAACATTATAGTCACTTTATTGCTCTAGAAAACTAGTTCTTAAAACCATCAGATTACATATATAGTGATAATGAGGCTAGCCACACACCCACCCTCCTCCCACCCCAATCAACTGTATTTCAAGAGGCTGCTTTTCTAACTTAGTAGATAAATACTAAAAAAAAAATACAAAATCAGCTGGCTACAGTTGAGCTATCAAGTAGACATCACATTTCCAAAGATGGGAAAGTTGAACAACAAAAAAACTGATGTTACTGACAAGTTACTAATAAATGTATCTGAGAAATCCAATTACATGCAGACAGAAGAAAACTGGTTACAAAAACCATCACTGTGTACTAAAACTTCTGCAGTGTTTTAAACATTCCCAACCATGCAACATTAATAAAGGTCAGAATGAATTTTATAAAGAAGTTGAGGGCAGCTCAACAAACAGGATTTAACATATTATACAACTCAAATCACAGCTGCATAATACACCCAAGACTCCCAAATTTACCTATGCATTAAGAAATTAAAATACACACCAATCCCCCACAATTCATCTTCCAGCCCCATTCCCCACCAATTATCTTACCTATAAATCTTTCCATTTAACCTTTTAAATCATATTTGATGGGCAAGTATGTAATCTACAGGATAATCTTCATTATTATTTCAGAACAGACCCAAGCACAGGCATATGCTCAATCTTCAGTTACATTCCTTTCAAAAGACATCTGAACTGCTGCAACTGTCTATGAAAATTCAAGCCTAAGAAACCAAGAAAATTGGCAGTCAAGAAGCTAATTCTATAAACTACAATAATGCTAATCATCTATGTGTCCACATTTGTAAAAGGGTTTCCTATTTGAGAAAGGTTACCTGATGGGTCTCTAAAAGGAAAGCTGTATAACCAATAAGGCTTTTTGATGTGAAACAGCAGTGACCCCAGATAGTGACCCGGTTGGCTAACATGCTTACAGCCTTTTAAAAAATATTCAAAGCCACGTTAAGTAGTTATGGAAATAAAAGTTTGGAAGATCACAGCATAAGATACAAGATGCATGCAGAATTCCTCTTAAAATGATATATCCAAAACAAATCCTAACAAAGCAGCAGAACATGAATTTAATAACAATCTGAAATTAAATATAGTGGTAAATGTTTCTTTTAAAATCATCAACCAAAATTACTGAATGGCAAAAGAATACTGTCTCAAAATATTACCATAATGGAATCATGCCAGATATAAATTTAGGGTACCAATTAGGCTGAAAGAAATTTTAAAGCTACTTTTACAAGAGAAATAAATGTACTTCATGATAAAGGCACAGCAGCATTTAAAAAAATTTCTGATACATTGATCACAGGACAGAAACTTCCTTAACCATTAATAACACAGCACAATAAAACTTTCTTGGGAACTTTTTAAAAGGCTTGATTTAACATGCCAGGAAAATGGTAAATTTTCCATTGAGATGCATTTATGTAAATTGGATTGAGGTCAGTTTTACACCTGGAATTAACAACCCTTAGCAGAAGTACCAACTGCTAAAAATGCTTATTTCTACTATATATAACTTAGCTGGATGTTAAACTACGCAACTGTTGGTGCCAGTCTGCTTATAAAGGCAATACTCTGGAGACAAAGTCTTCTCACAAACAGTGGGCAAGCAGGTTTCATTATTACGTGTTCAACAACAATCCTCAGTTCATTAAACAAGGTCCTGCAAGATAAAACATTTTTCGTTCAGACACAAAAGGAAAAAGAATACAAAACAAATGCTGATGAAGGATTTCCCACAGTCAGTAAAGAATCTAGTAAGGAATAACTAGAATGCACTGTAGGAAACACACAAAATAAAATTCTCAAAATCAACATTTGTGTGTTTTTTGGGAGGGAAGTGGGGGGGAGTTCATTTAACAAAAGCATCTAATAAATGGTTATCTCCGAGGGCTAAGATAAAGGATGATTTGTATCTATAGTAGAGTCACATCATTTTCACATTTAACTTAGGTATATTCAACTTGTTCTAAAAAAGAGAGCAACAGGGTGAAAACTATATACTAGGGCACTCCCACCTACTATTTTCCTTAAATTATTGCCTTAGGGAGCCTGGGTAGCTCAGCTGGTTGAGCAAAGGCTGGGTCAGGCTCCCCACTCAGCGGGGAGTCTGCTTCTCCCTCTGAACCCCTCCCTTCTCATGCTCTCTCTCACACCATCTCAAATAAATAAATAAATCTTAAAAAAACAAACAAACAAAAACTATTACCTTAAACATAATGCCTCTTAGAGCTTTCCTCATCTACAAACAAAATAGGCATACGTACTTCATGGAGTCAGCTACAGAGTAATTTAAGTGAGACAGCACAGAAGATACTCAACAAAGGCCACTTCCCAGCTGGATCATCCCACTGATCAAACCAGTTCTTGTCTACCTTCAGACTAACGTCCAACTCTTTAACATCTAGTGCCCTCCAGAATCTGGTCTTAATCGAATTTTCTGCTTCATCTCCTCTCCCACTCTCTGCCATGACCCCTATATTCCAGTTGTGTTGCAAATTTGTGTCCAAAACACACTGTGAACTTTTACTGTGCTTGCTACCTCCAAAGGACTCTTTATTACATACTGTACACACCACACATACATTGTATAGGCTAGCAGACACAAAATCATGTATGCATCATGTATCATGGTTGAACTGTAATTTACAAGAGATTTTGAAAGACCACCAAAAGTAATTTTGATTATTCACTTTTGAATTTTCACTTTATCTGCTGACTCATCCTGCATACAGACAATTCCTGTTCTACCTTTCTGTATCCTGTGTTGGGCTTCCTTATCTTAGTCTTCCCCAAACCCTAAGCTCCCACCTGGTAAATCTTTTAAATTTATCTCTTTTATTTTACACAGAATTAGTTCAGGCTCTGGACTATTCTCGCAGTCTCCAAAATGGTCCATTCTTCCTTTTGCTGGGATGTAATGCATTTTCTGGAATACTTCTAAATCAGATCTCATCATATTCTCAACCCCTCCATCTTATGAACTCCAAATGCTTTTCCTATCTTGAAATAAATTCCAAACCCTTTCATGATCTTGTCCCTGACTTCCCTGTATACGTCCTTAACTCCAGCAATATGCACTTCCAGGCACCCATGTGCCAGAACTCAGACTTCACCAACACACAATCACTGTCTTCTGAATAAATGACTAATGAATAAAACTAGACGGCACCATAAAAATATTCTAAGCAAACCCCTCAGGTTACAGATGAGGCCTAAAGAGGTCAATGGCTTGCCTAAAGTCACAGGGCTAGTTCTTTAATTCAATGCTGTCCCTGGCATGATCTAGACCAAGTCACAGTGCTGGAACAGCACTGACAATAAACGATCAGTGATGATCAAAGTGTTTCTATATGCTGTCAAATAGGGTGACCATCAGCCACACATTGCTTCTGAGTGCATGAAACTGGTTAATGTGACTCAGGAACTGAGTTTTAAAGTTTACGAATTCTATTTTTTTTTTAAGATTTTATTTATTCATTTGACACAGAGCACTAGCAGGGGGAGAAGCAGAGGGAGAGGGAGAAGCAGACTCCCCACCGAGCAGGGAGACCAACATGAGGCTCGATCCCATGACCTGGGATCACGACCCAAGCCAAAAGCAGATGCTCAACCATCTTAGCCATCCAGATGCCCCTAAAGTTTATGAATTTTAGTTTTTATTTCAATGGTCAACTGTGGGGCACATGGGTGGCTCAATCAGTTAAGCATCTGACTCTTGATCTCAGCTCAGGTCTTGATCTCAAGAGTGGTGAGTTCAAGCCCCATGTTGGGCTCCGCACTGGGGATGGAGCCTACTTAAAAAAAAAAAAAAAATCAAATGTGGCTGCTCATTGCCATATTGGACAACACAGCTCTGAACAATCTACCCTCAACATCTAAAAAGGACTGATACCATTAACATGGGAATGGATATTGTAGGTAAAAATAGTACAAAGAGGCAAAATCCCTAACAAAAAAGTGTAGCACAGAAAATGTAGTTTTATAGGCTGTTTATCAATATTTATAAGCTCAAATATTTCCCATTTCCTTTCCACTGTTTTGATGTTTTGTGTGCTTATGGGAGATCTTTGAAAATGCTTATTAGCACATATTTCTATTACCTGGATCCAGCTACTGTTTCCTTTTTTATCCCATTGGATACTTCTAAATTTTTCTGTGTGTTAATCTGACTTAAGGGCAAGTGGGAAAAATAGGATTAGAGATTAAAAGGGTATACAGAAGCAGAGAAAAACAAAGCTGCTGATGAAAAATGGATTACTAAGGCAGGGGACCAAAAGATATTGTCTGAAATGAATACATGAACCAGATAAAAAACAAGGGCAAAAACTCATGGAATCAAGTAAAACCGAGTTTATTTCTGACTAGGGACTCGTCAAGAACCTATGTCTGAAGTAAGCTCTATTTTAGGAAGTACTGTAAGAAAGACATTGTCTAACAGAACATAAAAGCCCCTCCAGGATAATTAGAATCACAGAAAAAGGAAAATAAACTATGTATTAAAAACACAACAGAATCTAAGCACTTTATTACTTCATTTCATCCCCAGGAGATTTTTCTCCTCTACCAATGAAAAAATTAAAATTTAAATAACTTGCCTAAAGTTAAAAACTTGCCTAAATCTATAAAACTGGCAAATGATGGACCAGCATTCAATCTCAGTGCTTTTTACTTTGCTCATGAAAATAAACATGCTAAAACACTCACTGGATTTCTGACAGAATTCTACTATACAATGAATTTATTTTATTTTTTTATAAAGATTTATTTATTTATTTGACAGATAGATCACAAGTAGGCAGAGAGGCAGGCAGAGAGAGAGGGGGGAAGCAGGCTCCCCCATGAGCAGAGAGCCCGATGCAGGGTTCGATCCCAGGACCCTGAGATCATGACCTGAGCTGAAGGCAGCGGCTTAACCCACTGAGCCACCCAGGTGCCCCACAATGAATTTATTTTAAATGTGCGAACAAAAACTGTGTTAACATTAGTATTCTCAGTAACATATCCAAGAAGCTATTAAAAACAGCTATTCTTTTCAGTTTTACTCTAACTTCTGAGATCCACATGCATAACTTACTCTATCACTGAAGCCTCCATTCCTGAACATCATAGTAACTCACTAAAATTATTACTGCTTCCTCATTTTTCTACTCTGAACTATTCTGCACAAGACTACCAGAAGAATATGATCATGTCCAAACCATCATTCTCATACATCTGAAAGATAAGTTCCAAACTTATCCTGAAATTCAAGAAACTTTATGATTGACTCCAATATACATTTTTAATCTTAAGTGTAACCACTTACACTCAGAATCCCTGGAATAGTCAAACAGATCTATTCAATGCCCCTTAAATACAGCTTGTTACCTCTTGGCTCTGAACTTGTGCTCCTACTATTTTCCTATCTAAAATGCTTTCATCTATTCTGTCTTACTTGAAGGCTTTAAATTTCTTGAACAAATTAAAATCTCTGCTTTGTGAAACTTTCATGGGCTCTTTTTATTTTCTGATCTCTCCTTCCTGTGGACTACAGTATTGAGACGATAAGGCAACCATAACAATGCATCATACATGCCTTTGTGAACACTGCATCCTGAACTATTATTTACTTATTATTTGACATACAGTTTTGTTTCTTCAATTAGGAAAGTGCCCTGAGTTTGGGACTAATGTCTTAGACATCTTTAAATTCCTTAAATTTGAATACTGTTTTATTGGTGTACTATTTTAGTGGAGATCAAGGTAAATCTGGTCTCAGTTTCTAAAAAAGAAATACAACCACCTCCTCACCAATCCTACTAAGGCCTGGAACTTAAATTTACAAAAATATCACTTGCTTCTAAATTCTAACATAAAAGAAGCTAGACAACTCTTACAAAGTTATAAATACTGTATTTCACAATACTCTCAACAAATAAGACATTTAAACTAATCACCAACTTACCGACAATATGGATTTCTTCTAGAAGAATATCGAAGAGTAAGAAATCTATAGTATATAAAAGGCTGGAGCAAACTTCCTTGGCCACTGAAATAAATCAAGGGCAAGAAATACACATTATCAATTCATATGTATAATCTCAAAACTTAAAGCAATTTAACTGGAGACTGTGTGTGTCTTCATTCATTAAATGGTCATGGTAGGGGCGACTGGATGCTCAGTTGGTTAAGTGTCCAATTCTTAATTCCGACTCAGGTCATGATCTCAGGATCGTTGAGACTGAGCCCTGTATCCAGCTCAGTGCTGGACACAGAACCTGCTTAAGATTCTCTATCTCCGGGGCGCCTGGGTGGCTCAGTGGGTTAAAGCCTCTGCCTTCGGCTCAGGTCATGATCCCAGGGTCCTGGGATCGAGCCCCGCATTGGGCTCTCTGCTCAGTATGGAGCCTGCTTCCCCCACTCTCTCTTCCTACCTCTCTGCCTACTTGTGATCTCTGTCTGTCAAATAAATAAATAAAATCTTTAAAAAAAAAAAAAAAAAGATTCTCTATCTCCCTCTCTCTATGCCCCTCTATGTTCGCTTGGTACACATGTGTGTGCACCCTAAGTAAAAGAAAAGAAAAGAAAAAATGGTCATGGTAATACCTACCAAGTCCTAATCAAAGTTACTCTTTTTTCTTTAAAATTTATTTATTTACTTTAGAGAAGGAAGAAGAGTGCGAACAAGGGAAGGGGCAGAGAGAGATAAGAGAGAAGCTTACTCCCTATTGAGTGCAGACCCCAACACGGGGCTTTGACTTCATAACTCTTGAGATCATGAACTGAGCAGAAATCAAGAGTTGGACACTTAACAGCCAGCCAGGCACCTCTAAATCAAAGTTATTTTTTTTTTTTAAGATTTTATTTATTTATTTGACACGGAGAGAGAAATCAAAAGTGGAGAGAGAGGGGGAAGCAGGCTCCCTGCTGAGCAGAGAGCCTGATGCAGGGCTCAAACCCAGGACCCTGAGATCATGACATGAGCCAAAGGCAGAGGCTTTAACCCACTGAGCCACCCAGGTGCCCCAATCAAAGTTATTCTTAAAAGAAATAAAAGAGTGGCACCTGGTTAGCTCAGTTGGTAGAGTATGCAACCCTTGATCTTAGGGTTTTGAAGATCAAGCCCCATGTTGGACAGAGAGCTTACTTAAAAAAAAAAAAAAAGAAAAGAAAAATAAAAGGATATATGTGATTACTAACAAGTAAAATGTTACTGCTTAAATTTTTGTAAACATATATTTATGTATATATTACTTTTAAAAAGTTTAAATACTATTAAATGAACCAGAAAATGTATACAGGTGCCCGGGTGGCTCAGTTGGTTAAGCCTCTGACTTCATTCAGCTCAGGTCATGATCTCAGGGTCCTGGGATTGGTCCCAACTCGTTGCACTCCCCACTCAGCAGGGAGTCTGCTTGTCCCTCTCCCTCTTCTCCTCCCTCCCCCATCTCTCTCTCAAATAAATAAAATCTTTCAAAATAAATAAAATCTTTCAAAAGAAGAAAATGTATAAATGCTTCCATAATTACCACTAATAGTTATCAAATTTTGAAACTTTGTAACATAGTAAATGAAAAGTGGTTCATTTTATATAAACAAGAAAACTAATAAAATCACACAGGTTCCCTAGTAAATTCACAGAGCTTATTCTACTATTTTGCTTGGTTAAACACAATTTTAATACTAAGAGCCATATACATATTTATGAAATTCTAAGTCAAGAATTTATTCCTAGGAAAGACCATCTGGATTAAGATATTCACTAGCAATAATTACAAATTAAATGCATCACTATTTGGATAGTTAATAGCAAGGCTATGTATATTACCTTTATTTGATAGAGTTAATATGCAACTACGTAAAATCTTGATTATGAAAACCATACAGCAACCTCGAAGAATGCAGAGTATAAAACTATACATATTATTATAATTGTATATTAAAACTTTGTGAAGAAATACATTAAAGATGCTAATGTGGTTTTTAAAGTTAATTTTTACCTTTTCTTCTGAACTGTGATATTACTTTCAAAATAAAAATTTGTGATTACAAGCTAATCACTAAACTAAATGTTACATCCACTTTCCCCAGTAACTCCTGTGACAAATCTTTAACTCTTCAAATTGAAAAATACACATACTAAAGAAAATACAGGGGCACCTGGGTGGCTCAGTGGGTTAAGCCTCTGCCTTTGGCTCAGGTCATGGTCTCAGGGTCTTGGGATCGAGCCCCGTATTAGGCTCTCTGCTCGGCGGGGAGCCTGCTTCCCCTTCTCTCTCTGCCTGCCTCTCTGCCTACTTGTGATCTCTCTGTGTCAAATAAATAAATAAGATCTTTTAAAAATAAAAAAAATTTTTTTAAAAATAAAGAAAGGGGCGCCTGGGTGGCTCAGTGGGTTAAAGCCTCTGCCTTCGGCTCAGGTCATGATCCCAGGGTCCTGGGATCGAGCCCCACATCAGGCTCTCTGCTCCGCCAGGGAGCCTGCTTCCTCCTCCCTCTCTGCCTGCCTCTCTGCCTGCTTGTGATCTCTGTCAAATAAATAAATAAAATCTTTTTAAAAAAAATTAAGAAAATACAGAAAGGAATATTCAATGAAAAATTTTCCAAATTAGCTCCTCCCTCAGAATTACAGTTTGGTCTCTAATATTAATCTTTCCAGAAATTCACATGCATGAGGGCATATAATGACTGACACTGACACAGTGCTCACTTTACAATGCACTGAATCCATTTAACAATTCCAAGAGGTGGCATTATCACTCCCATTTCAAAGATGAAGAAACTGAAGCAGATAAAAACATTTATATGCCCTTAAATATACAAACACATCCCAAAATATAAAAGGGAACACCCTACACAGTTCTTAACAAAAAAAAAATTTTTTTAAGATTTTATTTATTTATTTGACAGACAGATAGAGAGCACAAGTAGGCAGAGCGGCAGGCAGAGGGAGAGGGAGAAGCAGGCTCTCCACGGAGGAGGTAGCCCAATGCGGGCGGGACCTGGGATCATGACCTGAGCCGAAGGCAGTCGCATAACCAACTGACCCACCCAGGCGCCCCTTGACAAATTTCTAAATTTTCTCTATCTTGAAGATTATCCCCATCACAACACATAAATTTACATCATGTTTTTTACAGCTTCAAGCAGTTCACCCTAGCATTACTATTATGTAACAAGCTCTCTACTAATGAATAAAGCTACAAGATCTCATCCTCTTTTTTTACACTCATGTCCATGTACACATAAGATAAACTCACAGATTTTACCTTCATTTTTAAATACAAAGCTTGAAGCATTACTCAGAAAAATATAACTTAATGAAGCCTTCTAATATTAGACTGTCCTTCTATCATGGAGGGAGCATCTAAGGAATAATGACTTCAAGTTATTTTTAATTTTATAGTTTGTGTTATATGCAAGTGACATTAAAGCATCAACAGCTTTTCCTACTAGGGACTGAATAAAACTTTTAATCTTATGTTAGTCTTTTAGAATAACAAAGTGATTTCTCTATTTAAATATCTCTGATAAATTCTTATCTTTTTTACAATAATCTTGAAAATTAGAATCAATTTGTTTTAAGGTTTAAGTTTTTTAAATGTAAAAATCAATGCTCAAAAGGCTAAGGTAATGATCATATCAACTAGAATCCAGGTCCCTAACACCAAATAAGTCTTTCCACTCTGCCATTCCAGACTTTATTTAGATTATATTATCTAACTTATGATCCTACAGCCTGAGCAACATCTGGTGATCCTGGAGTTTCCAGAGAAAAACATTACTTAAAAGAATGGAACAATGCATTTATGAGGAAATCTATAAAACTGTTACTGGCTTACAGATTGCTAAAGAGTCAGACGTGCAAAAATCTCACTCATTAAGGAAATGCACACTAAAATGAAATATTTCATAAAAAAAAGTTTTTCGGGGCACCTGAGTGGCTCAGTGGGTTAAGCCTCTGCCTTCAGCTCAGGTCATATCCCAGGGTCCTGGGATCCAGCCCCGCATAGGGCTCTCTGCTCAGCAGGAAGCCTGCTTCCTCCTCTCTGCCTGCCTCTCTGCCTACTTGTGATCTCTGTCAAATAAATAAAATCTTTTAAAAAAAAAGTTTTTCAAGTTAATGAGATCATGGAAAACTGCAAATACAGACATCTTAAAAAGTCTGACATGGTCTATTAAGTATAAAATGCACTTAGACTCAGCAAAATCAGTTCTGGGTTAGAGAAAACACAGGCACAGAAGTATAAGCAGAAAGGTAAAAAGAGGGCTCAGTCGAAGCAGCATACAACTCTTGATCTCAGGGTTTGAGCTCCACATTGGGAGTAGAGACTATTTAAAATAAATAATAATTTTTTTTAAAAAGGTAAAAAGATGTTTATCCATCAATATTTAGAAAAGCAAAACTTTGGAAACACATGTTTCCCCATCAACAGGGGAATAGGTAATAAAATGCAGCATATGAATATGACCAAACACTACATGGCCATTAAATGGAACAAACAAGAACTGTATCTATCAACATGAACAGGGCACAAAAACATACTGGATGAGTGGAAAAAAGCAAGATGCAGATAACTGATGGCTTATGGCACTTCTGACACAAAATAAAAACCAAAAACAACAACAACAACAAAAAATCCTACACCCATGGGGCACCTGGGTGGCTCAGTGGTTTAAGGCCTCTGTCTTCGGCTCGGATCATGATCCCAGGGTCCTGGGATCGAGCCCCACATTGGGCTCTCTGCTCAGCGGGGAGCCTGCTCCTCCACCCCACCCCACCCCCCCGCCGTCTCTGCCTGCCTCTCTGCCTACTTGTGATCTCTCTCCCTGTCAAATGAATAAATAAAATATTAAAAAAAAAAATCCTACACCCATAATATGTATTTTCTATGTATCTGTATAAATAAAGTACAACATGCACACAGACTTAGGAGAAGAGGACAGAACTGCAATGATTCAGAGTCAAATGGTATTTTAGCTTTTATCTGTAATGTCCACTTATTGGAAAAACTAAAACAATAATCCAGGCAGAAATGTAGTTTTATTTTTTTTCCTGCTGATCTGAATTTGTTTTTCCAATTTAGCTTTGAAGCTAGTAATTTTTTCTTTCCACAACAAAGAAGATAAACACATTAACAGAGACAGAGAAGAACTTTTGACTTGGTAACCAAAGCTTATGCTCATCCATTTCCTTCTTTTTTTCTGGTAAGTTTTAATTTTAATCACCCAGTGCTCATCACAAGCGCACTCCTTAATCCCCATCATCTTTTTTACCCATTCTCCCACCCATCTCCCCAGAAATGAGGTTGTAAAACTTAAATGCAAGAATCTTGGGACGCCTGGGTGGCTCAGTAGGTTAAGCAGCTGCCTTCGGCTCAGGTCATGATCCCAGCGTTCTGGGATGAGTCCCACATCGGGCTCCTTGCTCAGCAGGGAGCCTGCTTCTCCCTCTGCCTGCCACTCTGTCTGCCTGTGCTCACTCTCTCTCTTTAACAAATAAATAAATAAAATCTTAAAAAAAAAAAAAAAAAAGAATCTTGATGGGGAGGGTCAATACTAGCCTGATGTTTTAATTTCTAACAAGACAGCTTTTTTTTTTTTAAAGATTTTATTTATTTATTTGACAGACAGAGATCACAAGCAGGCAGAGAGAGAGAGAGAGAAGCAGGCTCCCCGCTGAGCAGAGAGCCCAATGTGGGCTCCATCCCAGGACCCTGGAATCCTGACCTGAGCCGAGGGCAGAGGCTTAACCCACTGAGCCACCTAGGCGCCCCACAAGATAGCTTTCTTTTATTCATGCATTACTTCTATAATTAAGAACAATTAAGGGATGCCTCGGTGGCTCAGTTGGTTAAGCGTCTACCTTTGGCTCAGGTCAGGATTACAGGGTCCTGGGACTGAGTCCCAAGAGGGTTTCTCCCTCTCCTCCCAGCTCATGCTCCCCTCCCCTCTAGTGCTCTCTCTCACTATCTCTTTCTCTCTCAAATAAAATCTTAAAAAAAAAAAAAAAAAAAGATACAAAACACAGAAGTGATAATAGGCAGCTATTAATATCAGACCGTAATTTTTCTGAAAGAAAAATCATCTAAATAATGGCAGATACATTAAATGAGGCTTCCCAAGATTCTTTCAAAGGCAGTAATCCTAAAATTAATTTTCAGAATGGTAAATGGTAAGTCACAAGGAATAATAAATAACCAAGTTCCTAGGTTTACCATAACATCTCAGGTTCTCTGTGATAAAATGAAAAATGGCTGCTAAGATCAATCTAGCTCTGCACATCAGTATCTAACAGATTTAAGCAAGATGAAATGAATTAATACCTTTATTACATTCACTCAGTCAGCTGCCTCCCCAAACAACTGTATTTTTATTCTTACCTAAAAAGCATAAAAACTGTAGCAGGCATCAAGAATATTTCATTACAAGCAATGAATTTCAGGATATTCTGTTGATTAGCGCTTAATTTATCCAAGATAGATCTCAGCAGAGGTAAACTATTTGAACCCTTTGCCTAAAACATAAGAAAACAATATCAGAAATAATGAAGCACTTTTGATTACTCGAATATCTTCTTTCTTTAGATAAACAGCATATCCAACAGGTAATACAACTAAAAGACATTCTGGAGATGGTAATATAAAAGTTTACAAAATAATGTACAAGTTAGTGTATATTTTCCTGCTTTATTGGATTTTGTGTATTTGAAAAATAAAAGACAACTTTAGTAAGTCATTTCCATGCTTCATCTTTTGTATTAAAAAAAAAAGACTAGCTTATTTCACAAAAAAATAGTGGTTATTTCAATGTAACCATAACAAAATACCTATACAGTTAAGATATTTGTGAGTCCTTAATTAAAGAAATTACAGAATCCAATTATTGCTGTGACCAAAGAATTGTAGGAATAAAGAAACAGGCCAACACAAGTCAAACATTTGGATATCTTAATTCAACTGTCAGTGCATATGCAGTCAATCCACCTGGCACACTTAAATGAGGCTTCCTGTCCCAACCTAGGAATAATAAAATCTTAAAAAAATATATATATATATATTTGGAAAGCAGCAGTTCTAAACACCAATGTAAAAGAAATTCAGTGCACTCTACTTACCTGGTATATTAAAATTAAGCAATGACAGAACAAGAGACCTCTGACAACTTACCAAACCTAAATGATTTTTTAAAAAAAAGATCTACTTCAAATTTCAGAAATTCTCTGGGAACTGGGAGGTATTCTGCAATATAACTCTTTACCTATAAAGGGTATTTTGTGAAACTTAAATTAAAAATTTCAAACTTAAGACTTTCAAATGACTAATAATTTACAAGTTTGCAGGGACTGAAGGAAACTTCCTGATAAATACCAAAATGTCTGAGAACTCAAATTCATGCCAACAATCTGCAACACAGGAGTCAAAAAAACAGCAGAGCTTTACTTACATCAAGGACCTTTTTCGTGTATGTGGCAGCATGAAGCAAAGAGAATAACAAGACTGGGAAAATACTCACTGGAGAAAACAATTAAGGAAAATATTTAACATTTATCAAGTACTTTGTAAAAGAGGCTATGTATCATGCCCAATATAGATCTGAACAAGTATCTGCTGAAAGGACTTCAGTGATGGCTTTTGTTCTGTTTTACTTTGGAACCAAATGAAGTTTTTTTTTTTCTACCTGTAAACAATTTCATTTTCTAAAGCTCAGTTTGTTTATTAAGAAAACAGTGAGGGAGGGTCCTGGGATCAAGCCCCGCATTGGGCTCTCTACTCAGCAGGGAGCCTGCTTCCCCCCTCTCTGTCTCTGCCTGCCTTTCTGCCTACTTGTGATCTCTGTCAAATAAATAAATAAAATCTTAAAAAAAAACAAAATAGTGAAAAGTTTTTTTCTTTTCTACTAAATAAAATATTATGAACATTTGCTAAATTTTATCAAAATTCAAGCCATCTCAAATTATTACCACTTTTAACTCCAAAATGGCCATCCTGGCCTGAATAATTTGGCCTTCAAATATCAAGCAGTCTTTGGTCCTGCTTTCCTCATCAAAACTGCTCAGTAAAGAGTCGGGGGTAATGGTTTAAAAGTACTTCCCCTCAGGGGTGCCCTGGCTGGCACAGTCGGTAGAGCATGGGACCCTATCTTGGGGTGGTACTGGATCTCGAGGTGATAAGGTCAAGCCCCACACTGGAAGTAGAGTTTATGTAAAAAAAATTTTTTAAATAAAAAAATTTTAAATAGTACTTCCCCAATTTTCAACTAAAGATCTTTCATTATTTCTTTCCTACAAGACCCCCATTATTTCAAGATACTGTACCTACCTTGCTTGTACAGTTCATGTGTTCTCAATCTGTACAAGTAAAAAGTGTATGTATATATATGTGTATATATATATATTTGGATTTGTGTAGTACAGTTGAGACTCTCATCAGTTTAATTACAGACACAATTTGTCATGGATAAATATGCAATTCTCATTCAGCTTTTTGAATAATGAAAATTGCTCAAAAAGACCCTATTTACTCCAATTTCTGCCAGGCTGATAATAAGAACAACAAAACTTGTCAAGTATTTTCATAAGATGATATAAACTGTTAGCTCATTATGAATGGCAAAAACACATGTCCTAAAAGTATTTGCAATTTCTGGGATGCCTGGATGGCTCAGTCAACAGAGCATGCGACCTGATCTCAAGGTTGTAAGTGCAAGCCTGATGTTGGGTGTAGAGTTTACTTATTTAAAAAAAAAAAAAAAAAAGTTTACATTGCCCTCATTTGGGGAAAAAAAAAAAGTACATGCAGTTTCTAAGAAATGAACCATTATATTTTTCTACACTAACTGAAAGCTTAGGTGTGATGGGAAATGGTGATTATTGTAACACAAGGAGTTGTCCAAATCCATTACCACCATAACTCATTAGGATCCAAAAATGCCCAATTCCACCTGGCAAGCAAAACAGACCTATTATACCCAAGGATTAGAAAAATCCTACCTCTCTAATATAGTTCTCTAAGTTGATAACTTTCTTTTTTTTTTTTAAAGATTTTATTTATTTGACAGAGAGAGATCACAAATAGGCAGAAAAGCAGGCAGAGGGAGGGGGCAGAAGCAGGCTCCCCACTGAGCAGAGCCTGATGCAGGGCTTGATCCCAGGACCCTGGGATCAAGACCTGAGCCGAAGGCAGAGGCTTTAACCCACTGAGCCACCCAGGTGCCCCTCCAAGTTGGTATCTTGACCAATTCTTCCCTGCTTAATTCTAAAAAGAATTAAGCAAAATGCCAATTTCCTCAGTGAAGACCATGTATATATAGTTTCACACCTTTTAATCAATCATAGATCCCTTTGAAACTGACGAAAGCTACAACTCTCTCCTCTCCAAGGCCACTGTGAAATTCTGTTGCTTCTTAAATAGTTAAATTTAAACCTTGACACATATCCTAACTTGAAGCCTTGATTCAGTAGAAGCAATGCAGGTAATGAAAACAGAACCCTGAAAGGACAGTCAAGATATCTGGGTTCCAATCATGGCTCTGACACTAACTTCATTTCCTAAGCTAAGTAAGTTTCATCACAGCTACAGATTTCTCTCCTCTCCCCCTCAAAGAAATAAATTTTTTTTAAAAGGGCGGGGTGGGGGGAGTGCCTGGGTAGCTCAGTGAGTTAAGCATCCAAGTCTTGATTTCAGCTCAAGTCATGATTTTGGGTCATGGGATGGCCCCAACCCAGGTCTGTCTCGGTGCTCAGGTCTGTCTCGGTGCTCAGCTCTGCCTCTGTGCTAAACAGGCCTCCAAGCTCAGCAGGGATTCGGCTGGAGATTTCTCTCTCCCTTTCCCCACCCCCCACCTCCTGCTAATGTGCTCTCTCTCAAATATTACCCAAAAAAGCTACAGATTTCTAATGAGTTTTTTACTGCTAACATTCTATAGTTCATAAAATCCTTGATAAAAGATTCATAATCTTGGGGCATCTGGGTGGCTCAGTCGGTTAAGCCTCTGCCTTCGGCTCAAGTCATGATCTCAGGGTCCTGCATCGGCCCCAAATCGAGCTCTCTGCTCAGCGGGGAGCCGGCTTCCCCCTCTCTCTGCCTACTTGTGATCTCTCTGTCAAATAAATAAATAAATAAAATCTTTTAAAAGACAGAGATAAAGAGATTCATAATCTTAACTTTCATTGTCATTTTTAAACTATCTATAAAATGTAAAGGGTGAAAAATCTACAAAGTTAAACTCTAAGTACCTATCATCGTTAGGGCAAGGACAGCATCACCTTTTTAAGACCAAAGATCAGAACACAACTTTGTAATATGACTTTGGGCTCACCTTTATTCACTAACCTAATGCTCAACTACTTTAAGAATCAAATTAGTATTTCTTGCCAGTTACTAGTTTAGGCTCTTCCTATTGCTCACCACTCCCCAACCTCTAATGTAAGAATTAAAGGAACACGAAATCCTTACTCTTCAACACTCCCAAAGAGAGGGGCTAGCAAATAACCAATTGCAGAGAAAAGACAGAGAACTTGTCTTAACTGGTCATGAGCCTCACTGGGCATCAACTCAGGATTCACTCAACAAAACTTAGTGACCACCTGCTGTGTAGACTGGCTTTGTCCAGGCACAGACAGAAAGATTTCAAAACTATATTAAAGTGTTACGCAGGGACGCCTGGGTGGCTCAGTGGGTTAAGCCTCTGCCTTCGGCTCAGGTCATGGTCTGAGGGTCCTGGGATAGTGCTCTGAGTCCGGCTCTCTGCTCAGCAGGGAGCCTGCTTCCCCCGCCATCCCTCTCTGCCTGCCTCTCTGCCTCCTTGTGATCTGTCAAAAAAAATAAAATCTTAAAAAAAAAAAAAGTGTTACACATACGTTAACTGTAAATTAGGTAGACCTTTTAAGTCAGAAAGACCTTATCAGCATTACTATGTACTTGCCAGCGTGATGTCAGGCAAGTTATTTGAAAACCCCTTGAGCCTCAGTGTCCTTATCAATATGATGATCGGGACATCTGGGTCTGCTCAATCAGTTAAGCCTTTGCCTTCTGCTCAGGTCATGATCTCAGGTCCATGTCCAGTTCCCTGCTTAGTGGGAAGTCTGTTTCTCCCTCTCCCTCTACCAGTACTCTAAAAAACAAAATTGTGTTAAAAAAATATATATATATATGTATATATATATATATATATACACTATGATTTTTTTCAGTGTTGCAAGGATTAACTATGCCAAGTTCATATGCACTGACAAAACAGGTACTCAAAATATTTCAGTTACCTACTCTCTTTTCCTCAAGACTTTTTAAAAATCTAAAAAAAAAAAAAAAAAAAAAGACTTTTTAAAAATCTATTTAAAATTTGGTACTTCACAATCATAGAAAGTATTATCTAAATAGGTAATATTTAGCCCTGGAGACAGATTTTACTGTGTCTTCCATTAGGTATAGTTATGTAGACACATATATAGCTTACGAATTTATCAGAATATATCAGAAACATTTAAAAACTCTTAAGAGCAGCACTTAAAGCACAAAATACTTTCTGGAGGGACAGAGGAACCATAGTAGGGATAGACTATTAAAAATGATTGAGAAACTCCAGTCACTCCTTTGCCTCACAATGCACATTAGCACATCAAAAGTCCTGTAGTAAAGGAACCCACTTAAAACTGTTTAACTTCCAGAACATACTAAACTGCAGCACTCCTTCTCAACCCTCCCCAGCCTTTTGAGTAAACCTATTATCACCCAACACACTTTTGAAATGTGTAAACATACACTTCCAAAGGAGTTATTTCATTCTCATTAGCTCCAAAGTTTATACATGTGTCCTTATTGTCTACTCTATCCACAGTAAATACTAAATTGTAATTGTATTTATTATCCACTTTTCTGCTTAAGTAAGTTATTTTTTGATGAATTTCCATTTGTTTCTAGTTCACTAGGAATTGAAAGAGCTGAGGATTTCTCTTTTCTAAAGCAAGACATATGGACAATTTCCCAAAGATGTGAATTAAATTAAAAAAAAAAAAAGTGTAACTACTAAAATAAGCCCTCCATAGTCCTGTGCTTTGAATCTGAGTTTAAAATACCCATTGCTGGGACGCCTGGGTGGCTCAGTTGGTTAAGCGGCTGCCTTCGGCTCAGGTCATGATCCCAGCGTCCTAGGATCGAGTCCCACATCGAGCTCCTTGCTCGGCAGGGAGCCTGCTTCTCCCTCTGCCTCTGCCTGCCTCTCTGTCTGTGCTCGCTCTCTCTCTCTCTAACTAATAAATAAATAAAATCTTTAAAAAATAAAATACCCATTGCTAACAGAGAAGCTAACAAGAGGCAAGAACAAAGATACAAAATTTAAAATTCCCAGTCTGCTCTTCAAATTTAGATTTCACATTTCAGAGTCAGAAACTCTTACACTAAATGTATCTTCACTCAAATTAAATGTCAACAAACCAACCAACCTAGGTTCAACCCTCATCCCTGAACCCCCCCTACTGCCAAAAATAATCCAAAGAGATCTCCTATACACTTGGTAAGTGACTTCTTATCAAAAAGGCACAAAAAGGATACTTGTAACAGGGTAGGAATTGACAAAGATGAGTGAGTACAGCAAGTAGTGGCAGCTGTCTTCTAGTAAAGCCTGGGCGAGGAATGCTCTGCTTAACTGGAAATGTGGTAATCTTTGGTGCAGCCTCAGAGCACTGGTAAGAGCATTTGCCAGTAAAGCACGCTGATAAAAGCTTGCAGCTTCATGCAACCTGCAAATTACCAGAGGAGAGGTTATCATGAGACATAACAACTAGCAGGTCTCTTCCTCCTTTGTGGATTGCATCATAATTGCACAACCCCTAAATCTCTTACTTGTCAATAGAAAAAAATATGTGCTTCCACAAAGCACGGGACCGAAGATATCCCTCCAGTTGGTGCTATTACTGAGTTACTAGCACCTAAAGCAGGAGACCTGTGTTTGATCTGCCCCAGAATCTCTTGCAGTTTAACAAGCCCAGCACATAAAAGGCAGTCCGGAAAAACCCACCAAACAACTGAGTATCAAAGGCAGAAGATCTGTGTAATACATACCCAAGAACAGGCAGGACAAAGAGAGCAGAGCAGTACACTGTGAACAAGCGAGAAAGCCACATGGCCGTGTCCAGTTTATTGGTCATCATGAATTGCTAAATTTAAAAAGAAAAATACGGTAGTAAACTAAGCCTGCAAATTATCTTTCCAAGGGTGAAGATCACATAGTCTTATTCCTATTCAAAATGTTTTAACAACCCTGCAGAGATTAGTTAAGATCATTAAATTGTGAAAACTCCTAAGGCAACTGTTTCACCTATCTGCTCAGCAACACCTCTGAACACCCTATAGTTCTGATTCAGAAAGCAGCAGAAACACTTAAATAGAAAAACACCAGCTGATATTTTAAAAAAATAAAGACTAAGAAGAAAGAAATCGTTGGAACAGAAATTTAACTACAACTGTCTGTATTCCTTCAACAGTTGTAATACTGGCTTCATCTATTTTAAAAGAAACGTTAAATAAGGACTAATTGCTCTCAAGAGAACCATAATGCCTATTCTTAGAAATCTCAAATTCAAATAGACAGGTTTCAGAGCTGAGTAAAAAGACACCACACAAAGCCAATTTGGATTAAATAAACCTTACAAAGGAGAAATGTAAAACCATGGGAACAGTCATTCACTACCTAACTCATAATAATTTGCTTACATAAACACAAGGGCCCAAGATACTCTAAGGGTTCAAAATATAGCTGTCAAATGTTAAAGAGCACCTGCTTCTTCAATTTTATGACTTTCTTCATCCCCTTGGAAGCTGCCCTATACATCTTACCCTACTTCAGTGGCCCTAAATTAAACTCCCATGACCCACTTGACTCTTCATGTTTTCTCATTCTATCTTTGTCCTTGCTGCGTTTGCCAAAGATGGAACTATTGCCACTAAGAGAGTCACTTAAAATCTGCTTTCTCTTCAAAATCTTTCTTGTATTCAAATCCTATAGTGGCTTTTATGTTTTCTGATAGAATCTACGTTAGTAATTTTTACATCAAAGTCCAGTACAAACATACATGGATATATAAACTTCTACAAAGAAGTTTCACAAAACAGTATCTTCCCTGTGTGTAATAGATTTTGGTACTTTGTACTCTATTTAATGTTTATAAATAGTGTTTTCACTAAAGGGATTTCAAAACTCACTAATGAATCTTAACACGGAGTCTAAAACACTACTCTAAGCAATCTAACTTAATTATCTTTTGAAAGATATAAAAACCAGGCGGCTGGGTGGCTCATTTGGTTAAGCGTCTGCCTTCAGCTTAGGTCATGATCCCAGGGTCCTGGGACAGGGTCCCACACAGGGCTCCCTGCTCAGCGGGGCGTCTGCCTGTTCCTCTCCCTATCCCTCCCCCCACTCAGGTTCTGTCCCCATCTCAAATAAATCTTTAATAATAAAAATATATATATATAAACCTTTTGGAAAAAAATGCAAGTACATTTTAAAATCCAAAGATGTTTCACTGCATGTCTTTTTTAACAATATGCAGGTAATTTTGGAAATATGCCTAGTTTATTGTATCCAAACGTACTATACGTGACTTCTCTAAATTTAAATGATCACCCAAAGTGGAAGAATGAATCTAGCTTACAGTACCCAGGTTCTCTAGAAAATTCAGACTTTACACTACAGTCTGAAATTTTAGAACACGTTCTTTGAAATTTAAGCTTAGGGGCATCCAGTTGGCTCAGTCAATGGAGCATGCAATTCTTGATTTCACGGCTGCATATTCAAGCCCCACAGTGGGTATAAAGATTGCTTAAAAATAAAATGTTTGGGGCACCTGGGTGTCTCAGTCAGTTAAGCAGCTGCCTTCAGCTCACGTCATGGTCCCAAGGTCCTGGGATAGAGCCCCATGTCCACCTCCTTGCTCAGCAGAGCCCGCTTCTCCCCTACTTGCCATTCCCCCTGCTTGTGCTTGTTCTCTCTCTCTCAAATAAATAAATAAAATCTTTTTAAAATTTTAAAAATAAATCTTTTGGGGGTGCCTGTGTGGCGCAGTGGGTTAAGCCTCCAACTCTCAGTTTCCGCTCAGATCATGATCTCAGGCTCAAGCCTCAAGCTGGGCTTTGATCTCAACACAGAGTCTGCTTAAGCTTCTCTCCCTCTCCCCCTCCCCATTGCACACGTGCTCTCCCTCTCTAAAATAAATCAATCTTTATAAAAATAAATACTTTTTTAAAAATTTATTTGACAGAGATCACAAGCAGGCAGAGAGGCAGGCAGAGAGAGTGGAGGAAGCAGGCTCCCTGCTGAGCAGAGAGCCTGATGCGGGGCTCGATCCCAAGACCCTGGGGTCATGACCTGAGCTGAAGACAGAGGCTTTAACCCACTGAGCCACCCAGGCGCCCCCAAAATAAATACTTTTAAAAATAAAATAAAATGAAATCTATTTGGTTTTGGGTGGTTATTTTGTAATAAATCACTTATCTGTTCATTTTATTTTGTACACCTTTACGTATCTGCATTTTAGTACACAATAAAAAAGGTTTAAAAAAGTGTATTGGTTTATTCTTTTTTATTTTTAAATATTTTATTTATTTTTTTGACAGAGAGAGACACAGCAAGAGAGGGAACAGAAGCAGGGGGAGTGGGAAAGGGAGAAGCAGGCCTCCTGCTGAGCAGGGGAGCCCAATGCAGGGATTTGATCCCAGGACCCTGGGATCATGACCTGAGCCTAAGGCAGACACTTAAAAGTAAGCCACCCAGCCACCTCTGGTTTACACTTTAAGAGTCAACGATCCACCCACGTTACAAATAGTTTGGGCAAAAAAAAACATCAATGAAACGCTGGGTGAAAACCTACTGAGGTGAAAAACTATTCACAAAGTCTCAAAGCATCATGCCACAGAAAGGTATCTTTACAGTGGAGAGTCTGCTGGATACCACCTGAACCAAATAATCAAACTTATCTACAATGATGACATAAATTAACATAAAACATTTCCTGAAATATATATAATGCACTGAAAATGACAGAATATCACTTGTGTAATATTCCTGCCAAAATATTCAACTTGAATCTAGTTATAAAGGGGAAAAAAACAAGCAACGTCAGTTTGAGAAGCAAAACAAGTCTGAACTCTTGAGAGTCAAAAATGGTACAAAGGCGGCAAAAGGAACTATTCTAGACTAAAGAGACTTAATGCCAGTAAAAGCAAAATGCATGCTTGGATTAAATCCTGGACAAGGAGGAAGCAGCTTTAACAGACAATGAAGGAAATCTGAATGTGGATTGTAAATCAGATAATAACATGTATCAATGAAATTTAACTGCAAAAATTGCAGCAATGACTGCAGTGTGATATTGAAGAATACTTAAGTATTTATGAATTAGCCATCACTGTGTCTGCAAATAATTCTCAAAGGGTTCAACAAAATGAAAAAGAAAACTGTGTCTATAAATGGAAATGCTGTAAAATGTTTCAAGTGGAAAAAAGGTTTAATGGGGGGAAAAACATATTCATGGTGTTTAAAATTAGAGAGCAGGGCGCCTGGGTGGCTCAGTGGGTTAAAGCCGCTGCCTTCGGCTCAGGTCATGATCCCGGAGTCCTGGGATCGAGCCCCACATCGGGCTCTCTGCTTGGCGGGGAGCCTGCTTCCCTTCCTCTCTCTCTGCCTGCCTCTCTGCCTGCTTGTGATCTCTGTCAGATAAATAAATAAAATCTTAAAAAAAAAAATTAAGAGAGCAATAATGCTTTAGGTACAACTTACTAGTAAGCAGATCTGCACGTTAAGAATAAAATATTTAGGGGCACCCGAGTGGCTCAGTCGGTTAAGCGGCTGCCTTCAGCTGAGGTCATGATCTCAGGGTCCTGGTGAAGCCTCACATCAGGCTCCCTGCTCAGCGGGGAGCCTGCTTCCCCCCTCTCCTCCCGCTAGTGCTCTGTCACTATCTCTGCCTCTCTCTCAAATTTTTTTTTTTTAAAGAACAAAATATTTACAGAAACCTATTATCTTTCTTCGTAAAGAAGGGCAAAATGACGAAAAGAAAAACAAAACAAAACAAAAAAACACCAAACAAAAGACCGCTCTTCCCCCACTGCGTAATTTCCATATAATGCCATAAAACGGGAAGAGAAGCTCTCCGCTAGCACGCGTGTGCGGAATGAGGCCTGTGTCACGGCACCACCTCGGCTGGTATCTTCAACCTTGGAACCTAAGACAATTAGAAACTGTGGGATAAGAAGGCCCGATTTCCCTGGCAAACGGCTAAGAGCCACGGGCTCCAGCCCGGCCCACAGCGGCTTAAGAAACAGAAAACTTGTAGCTTCCTCTACATCTCTGCTCAAGATCCCTCCTCGCTACGCTACCCCCACTTCAATCATTAATCCCAGTCCCCTGTAGCACTGAGGTGGAACGTCTCAGAACAGTCTTGGCGACACCTCCCGTTCCCTCCTAACCCCAGTAAATCAAAAGACAAGACCCTGCTCGCTCACTTACCACTGCGCCCGCCCCTTGGGGGCCGTTCGGGGCCGTATCTGCCATGGAAGACCCACACACGCGTCTGGGACGCTGAAATCGGGAAGGGAAAAAAAGGGGATGTCAGCACGGAGCCACGATTCCGGTAACCGGTTTCCTTGTCCCGTGCCACAACCCCGCCGCGCCCTGCGGGAACTCCGGACCTCAACAAGAAAGTCTCGCCCGCTCCGGAGAGCACTGCCTCGAGAGCACCCGAAGTGGCTGGGAAATACCTGTACGACACCACGGAGAGCAAAGCCGGATTTCTAGAAAAACCGGAGAGAGGCGGAGCTTCTAAGCAAGACCCAACAGGGCCGAACTAACGCCGCCGCCGAGCGCAGGTTATTGCCAAACCCGGAAGTGCTCCTTTCACTTCCGTAGGGAAGAGGCGGTGACGAAGAGAAGAAACCGAGAGCGGTTCCTTGAGGTATGACGGGAACTGTAGTTTTTCTTGTTTCAGTTTCACCTGTCCTGCTCTCTGATTGGCTGTGTAAGCTGAGACGAGAGGCCGGCAGAGCAATTTTTCCCTGTTTTCCAGCTCCCAGGTGGTCCTTCCCGTCAACGTCCAAGCTGCAGAACGTCTGCTTCTTAAGCCTCAGAAATGTTTTCTTTGCTGTTTTCCTCCAGGGGCTCACTAAGCCCTGTGGTTCTACTTACAAAATTGAGTCTTCTGGGGCACCTGGGTGGCTCAGTTGGTTAAGCGGCTTCCTTGGGCTTCAGGTCATGATCCCAGGGTCCTGGGATGGAGCTCCGCCTAGGGCTCCCTGCTTAGCAGGCAGCTTGCTTCTTCCTCTGCCTTTACCCCTCCCCTGCTCTTGCTTGCGCGCTCTCGCTCGCTCTCTAATAAATAAATCTTTTTTTTTTTTAATTAATTCTTCCAACATGCACTTAATGAGACCTACTATGCGAAAGGCCCCATATTTGGCATGGGGAATAAAAAGAATGAATATGACAGATTGTGGGGAAGACAGACAAGTAAATCAATACCACCGCACAGAGCTTGTGTAATATGCGCAATGTAATATGCAGAGGCCAAGTTAATCACAGAGCACAGAGGAGGGGACCTGAATCAGAAAGGGCCTGGGAAGGTTTCTTTGAAAAAGTAATTCTGGCCCTAAATTTTGAAGAACAAGGAGAAGTTGGCTAAACAGAGGAAAGATTTCCAGATACAGCAACAGAAAGTTCGTGAAGCAACAGGACAGAGTAAAAGAACTAGCCTATATGACCAGAATGAAGGGATGTGCATGTTTGGGATAGGGGTGGGACTGGGAGAAGTGGATTGAAAAGATTTGACATAGAGAGCAGGCAGGGGCAACTGTGTGGTTCAGTGGGTTAAAGCCTCTGCCTTCCGCTCCGGTCATGATTCCAGGGTCCTGGGATAGAGCCCTAATCTGGCTCTCCGCTCAGCGGGGAATCTGCTTCTCCCTCCCTCTCTGCCTGCTTGTGATCTTTGTCTGTCAAATAAATAAATAAGATCTTTTTTTAAAAAGAGAGAGAGAGAGGGAGGTGTGTTAAGGAGGAGATCTGAACTTGACCTTGATATCCAGGCAATCGCGATACAATTATAAGCAGAAATGTGACATCATGAGATTTAGAACATTTGCTCTGGCAGTAGGATAGAGGATGATCAGAGGAACAAACTAAAACTCAAAAACTCAGGGGATTAAGTGGGATGTTTTACATACATACAGGAGAAATATCCAACACCCATGTGCCATCCAGGTGCTGGTCAGTTGTAGCTGACAAGTCAAATGGTGCCCTCTTGAAGCCATGTTCCGTTTTTCTAAGGTCACTGCCCAAGTTCAGGTCCTCATGATCTATGGCCTGGATTACCTAAAATGCCACCTGTACTGCACTCCTCACGTATCATTTACTCCATATTTTTATAGAACTTGGAATTCTTTAACATTTCTTACAATTATTTGTGCACCTATCGTGTGTGTGTGTGTGTGTGTGTGTGTGTGTGTGTGTGTGTCTAAGCCTGGGCTGCCATAACAAAATACCATAGGCTGGGTGGCTTAACAGAAATTTACTTCTCACAGTTCTGGATGCTGGAAAGTCCAAGACCAAGGTGCTGGAAGGTAGGTTTCATTCTGAGGTCTCTTCTCTTGACTTGTGCATGGCTGCCATTTTATTGCGTGCTCACATGGCCTTTTCCTGCTAGGGAGCAGGAAGGGAGAGTGATCTTGCTTCCCTTTTTTTAGGGCTGTCCAATTTTATTAGTAGAGCCACACCCTTATAACTCATTTACACTTAATTGCCTCCTAAAGATGTTATCTCCAAAAATAGTCATATTGGGGGTTAAGGCTTCACCATATGAATTTTAGAAGGACACAGTTCAGTCCATAGCAATATATAGGTATATGTATTACTGTTTGTTTAATTTAAATTCAATTAGCCAACATATAATACATTAGTTTCAGATGTAGAGTTCAGTAATTCATCAATTGCATGTAACACCCAGTGCTCATCACATCACGGGCCCTCCTTAATGCCTGGCACCCAGTTATCCCAACCCCCCATCCACCTCCCCATGTATTACTGATTTGTAAAAATCCTGGTATGGAGTGCCTGGCTGGCTCAGTCAGTAGAGCATGTGACTTTCAATCTCAGGGTTGTGAGTTCAAGGTTTTTGTTTCCCCACCCCACCCCCCACCCAGCAAGATAAAGCCCATTGCTTTATTCAGGTTATTTGTACATTCCAGCAAGTTTGGGGGGGGGGGTGGAAGGGAAGGAACCACAATGAAAGCCACAAATGCATGGGAGAAATGTACTATAAACCATTGTTTACTGTTTAGGGTAAAGAAAAAAAACCTTTTATAATAAACATCCCAGTCGTAAGTACACATGGGAGAGAAAAACATGATTGTTTTGAATCACACATTTGTGTCTTTGCATTTCCTATGCAGTTTATTGGTACCACTGCCTTCAGCTGGCAGAGTACCTGAAAGTTAAAACAAGTATCAGGAAGGAAAAAGTATTAACAAAAGGAAGCTCAAAAAGATGGCTTCAGGGGGCGCCTGGGTGGCTCAGTGGGTTAAAGCCTCTGCCTTCGGCTCGGGTCATGATCCCAGGGTCCTGGGATCGAGCCCCACATCGGGCTCTCTGCTCATCAGGGAGCCTGCTTCCCCCCCACCTCTCTGCCTGCCTCTCTGCCTACTTCAGTCTCTCTCTCTCTGTCAAATAAATAAATAAAATCTTAAAAAAAAAAAAAAAAAGATGGCTTCAGGAGGATGGGCGGCGCGCCTGGGCCAGGCCAGCTGGGTCAGTAGAAGCATACCGTGTGCAGGAAGGCTCTGCTGCTCTTCTCCTCCAACTCCTGAAGCAGCTCGTGGATCTCATTCTCCACGTCCTCCGTGCACTGAATGCACTGGCACAGCTCACAGATTAGGAACACCCCCAAGGTGGCCTCTTCACGGTTGTCCTGGATGTCTACGTTAATGACGTGCTGGCGGGACTCCTGCTCTCTGGAATTCAGATCTTCCCCCACCCGATCATGCACTCTCTCTTCACACGTGAGGATCAGATCGAACAGGTCTCTGCAGCTCTGAAACATTTCTGGCTGCGGCTTGATCCTCTTATTTCGGTCCAACATATGTAAGATGCCATTCTGCATGTAGAGTTCTTTGTCTCAAACCTGAAAACTACTTAAAAAATGTTCTTATTACAAAAATATTAACTTATAAATGTCCTCTATTTAAATTCCATATAACCAATTGATTCTCACAAAACACTTTTGTTGATTTTTACTGAGTTTTTATAACCAAAGCAACTTATTGTTGCTATTGATAAACCAGCATAATTCCATGAATATTGCTTGATATTTTTGTTAAGCAGTAAAATGAAACTGAAACAACTAAGAGAGAGCACAAGCGGAGGGAAGGGAAGCGGGGGGCAGAGGAAGAGGAAGAAGCAAGCTCCCCACTGAGCAGGGAGCCCGATGCAGGGCTCAATCCCAGGACCCTGAGATCATGGCCTGAGCCAAAAAGCAGATGCTTAACCAACTGAGCCCCCCAGGAGCTCCCACTCAATTTTTTAATGCTATTTACAATGTTAATAGCTACAGACATAACACACTTTTAAGTTTAATTTGCGTCAACATTCTCTCCATAACTTTTAAGTCTAGACAATCAACAAACTAATAAATTGAGTCTTGATCTGTAATGCCTGCTGGTGTTGCCATGTTGTAAATACCTTCACCACCACCTATTTCAAACTATCAACATAGTGTCCGTGACTGTGGAATTAGGAAGAGTTGTGCATAACACACCATTATGTAATATTCCCATCATGCAGATACAATAGGCATAAATAACCTCAAGGGCATAGATAATTATAAAACGTGGTAAAAAAATTAAGAATGAATGAGTTTTAAATGCTCATTATCTTTTTTTTCTTTTTAAGTAATCTCTGTGCCCAGCATGGAGCTTGAACTCACAACCCAAGATCAAAAGTCTTACACTCTAGAGGTGCCTGGGTGGCTCACTGGGGTAAGCCTCTACCTTCCACTGAGGTCATGATCCCAGGGTCCTGGGATCAAGCCCCACATCGAGCTCTCTGCTCAGGGGGGAGCCTGCTTCCCCCTCTCCCTCTGACTGCCTCTGCCTACTTGTGATCTCTCTCTCTGTCAAATGAATAAATGAATTCTAACAAAAAAAAAAAGAAAAAAGAAAAAAGTTAAAAAAAAAAGTCTTACACTCTACTGAGTCAGCCATGTCCCTCTGTTATCTCTCTCTTTTTTTTTAAGATTTTATTTATTTATTTGATAGACAGAGATCACAAGTAGTCAGAGAGGCAGGCAGAGAGAGAGGAGGAAGCAGGCCCCATGCAGAGCAAAAAGCCCGATGCAAGGCTCGATCCCAGGACCCTGGGATCATGACCCGAGCTGAAGGCAGAGGCTTTAACCCACTGAGCCACCCAGGCGCCCCTGTTATCTCTTTTTAATACAACTTATTGCAAACATGTACACTTACCTTTTAATAATGGCTGGGCATAACACCCAGCTGACAAAATTCTGAAAAATTTAACAATCAGCTCTTGCAAGCCAATACGAGCTGGTTCCAGCATACCACTATGCCTACTGAATTTCACTGCCCAGTGACACTATCACCAATCTCCCAATTTTCCTATCAAAAAAAATCCTTCAATGAAACCCCTGAATATATTCTTATTCCTTTAGAGAATTCATTTAATCTTTTCTTATAATTCAATGACTTTACATTCTCGAAGGTCACAAGTTTCAAGGAAGCAAACATGAGAAGCTTAACAATGAGGAATAGAAGGTGGAAGACTTTCAGTTGATAGTTTGTTTTTTTTTTAAGATTTTATTTTTAAGTAATCTCTACACCCTTTATGGGTAAAAGGAAAAAAGTTGCCCTGGGGCCTGCAAGGGGAGTCAGGACAAGGGGCCTTACAATTGTATCCAGAACTTCTTATTCAACATTTTACATTTTAAGCAGCAAGTGAGTGAATCTGAGGGATTAACATATATCCCAAAGCACAGTACAGTGTTCCCAGGAGATCCCCAGGCTCACAAATGTCTCTGTGACTCTTGGTGAGTAACTGTCAGCTCTGATGATGTTGAAGAATGAAGGAAAACTATGGCAAGTTTGCTGGATTTCAAAAGGATTTGTTACCCAGTTAGAGTCATTCTTTCTCAACATCTTACTTAATGTTTCAAACTGTCCCCTTGTTTCGTGCCCTGGAAAATTTAACAGCTACAAAGATTTAGAAAATTGCGAGGGATGCCTTTTGGAATCTAGAAAGAACCAGTGTGACAAGTTCTCAAAAAGATAACTTTTAGGAAAACAAATACATGGAAGTTTTGCTTTGGTTCATTCCATTGAAATACAGAATACCAGTACACCTTTTAGAGAATTTATTTTGTGCTGCCAGAGATACATGTATTACAGAAGTTAATTTTCTGCCATATTTGCTTCAGATTCTTTCTTTTTTTAATCAGTGTATAGAGTTGAAACCCATCCCCGTTCCATTATTCTAACTATCCAGAGCTATCTTTTCACTGAAATTACTGTATTCTTTCTGTTCATGTTTTTATACTTTTATTACATATATTTGTATTATCTGTGTACTTGCACTATAAACAATGTATAGTATAGATTA
The DNA here is from genome assembly GCA_003697995.1 of Taxidea taxus jeffersonii. NCBI lineage: Eukaryota > Metazoa > Chordata > Mammalia > Carnivora > Mustelidae > Taxidea > Taxidea taxus. The sequence continues at coordinate 207,953 of ML104177.1, forward strand.
GTATCCTTGTACATTTTTAATAGATAGTCCTGGGATGCCTGGGTGACTCAGTTGGTTAAGCGACTTCCGCTCAGGTCATGATCTCGGGGACATGGAATGGAGCCCAGCGTTGGGCTCTGCACTCAGGAGAGAATCTGTTTCTCCTTTTCTCTCTGGCCCTCCCCCAACTTGTGCTCTCTCTCAAATGAATAAAATTTAAAAAAAAAAAAAAAAGGATGGTACCATACTTCATGCATGCTCCTAGAATCTACTTTTTTCAGGGCACCTGGGTGGTTTAGTCGTTAAGCGCTGCCTTCAGCTCAGGTCACAATTCCAGAGTCCTGGGATCGAGTCCTGGAATCAAGCCCTGCATGGGGCTCCCTGCTCAGCTGGAAGCCTGTTTCTCCCTCTCCCACTCCCCCTGCTTGTGTTCCTTCTTTCATTGTGTCTCTCTCTTTCAAATAAATAAATAAAATCTTAATTAAAAAAGGAATCCACTTCTTTTAATCAACATTGTGTTTAAGATGTAACAATGTTGTGGGACGCCTGGGTGGCTCAGTTGGTTAAGCGGCTGCCTTCGGCTCAGGTCATGATCCCAGCGTCCTGGGATCGAGTCCCACATCGGGCTCCTTGCTTGGCGGGGAGCCTGCTTCTCCCTCTGCCTCTGCCTACCACTCTGTCTGCCTGTGCTCACGCTCTCTCTCTCTGTCTCTCTAACAAATAAATAAAAATAAAATCTTTAAAAAAAAAAAAAGATGTAACAATGTTGCTACACCTAGATTTAGTTCATGTATTCTAGCTATCCTCTGGTATCCTATTTATGAATTACAAAAATGAATTTACTTGGCATCTTAAAGGACATATTTTTACCTTTAAAATCAATTCTGAAATGACAGCTTTGCATGAGAGTTTATCTAGAATAAGTATTTAGAAGTGGAATATAGGGGTCCTGATTGGCTCAGTTGATGGAGCATGAAACTCGATCTCAGGAGTAGGGGTGGGTTGTGAGTTTGAATTCCACAGTGGGTATAGAGCTTACTAAAAAATAATAATAATAGGGACACCTGGGTAGCTCAGTCGGTTAAGCCCCTGCCTTCAGCTCAGGTCATGATCCCAGGGTCCTGGGATGGAGTCCTGCATCAGGCTCCTTGCTTAGCAGGGAGCCTGCTTCTCTCTCCGTCTCTGCCTGCCACTCTGCTTGTGCTTACTCTCCGTCTCTCTGTCTCCCTCTCTCTCTCTCTGATAAATAAATAAATAAATAAATAAATAAATAAAATCCTTAAAAATAATAATAATAATAATAATAAGTAAATAAAAATAGAATTGGAATTGGTAGGTCAGGATGTCTTCAACTTTGTATATTAAAATAATTACAAATTTATTCCTAGTGGTTGTACAATAATATCTCTAATCCCTGGCAACATTTGTTATTCTTAGTTACCACCAATCTTATGTGTCTGAAAATAGTGTATCATTTTGTCCTAGTGTGCATGTTCCTTAGTAGCCGTGAAGTTGAGCATCCTTTCACAACTTAATTGGCCTTTCAGGTTTTCTATTCTGTGGTCTTTTTTTCTATTGGATTGTTTGTCTCTTATACTATCTATTATTATTAGTTTGCTGGAGTTTTTTTAAAAGTCTATTTAAATATTAAAGTTATGTTTTGATACGAGTCCTTTGTTATGAGTTCATTTTTTTTCTTTGCCTTTGAAAGCTAAATAAAAACAGTAAGTGAATATATGGGGAAAGGATGGTGGAACAATCTGTCCCAGAACATTAGACCCCAAGCTTAACTAGACACTGTCAGGCCATGGCTCCATATACCTGTTAAATTAAGGTAAATGAGAAGGGCACGGGGCACCTGGGTGGCTCAGCGGGTTGTGCCTCTGCCTTCACCTCAGGTCATGATCTAGGGGTCTTGGGATCGAGCCCCACATCAGTCTCTCTGCTCAGCGGGGAGCCTGCTTCCCCCCTCTCTCTCTGCCTGCCTCTCTGCCTACTTGTGATCTCTCTGTCAGGTAAAGAAAAAAGAAAAAAAAAAAAAAAGAAAGGCACAAACCTGTTGCTTTCCAAGTGGTTCATGGTTTGCTTGCCCGATTTATGAAGGATGATACTCCCCATTAAAACTCTCTTTAGTAGGTTGACCTCATTTTGCTGACTGACCCAACTTAATCATATGATTCTAATAATGGAGTTCCTTTGATTTTATTCCTTTTGCGTCTTCTGCATTCTCAGATGTGCTGACGACTAAAAGGACCACAGATGTAGCTCTACATTGGAGGTTCTAGAAATGCTACAAAAAAGAAATCATTTATTTCGAGTGGATGAAAATAAGGAGATAACAACTTATCAGGTTGCACTATAATTATTCTTACAAATATGCTCACTTTTAGTAACTGACAGATTTTTTTCTGCTGCTGTTTCTCCCTAGAACAGAAATATCATAAAGACTATATTTTCTCCATTTCTGTGTCATTCTCTTGGGCTTCAAATATAACTATTGATTCTTTTCTTTTTTTTTTAAGATTTTATTTATTTGGGGGCGCCCGGGTGGCTCAGTGGGTTAAAGCTGCTGCCTTCGGCTCAGGTCATGATCCCAGGGTCATGGGATCGAGCCCCGCATCGGGCTCTCTGCTCTGCAAACAGCCTGCTTCCTCCTCTCTCTCTCTGCCTCTCTGCCTACTTGTGATCTTTGTCTATCAAATAAATAAATAAATAAAATCTTTAAAAAATAAAAAGATTTTATTTATTTGCCAGAGAGAGAGCAAGAGTGCAAGCTGTGGGGGAGGGGAACAACAGACAGAGGGAGAAGCAGGCTCTCCTCTGAGCAAGGAGCCCAACTTGGGACTAGATCCCAGGACTCTGGGATCATGACCTGAGCTAAAGGCAGACAATTAAACAGCTAAGCCACCCAGCATCCCATAGATCCTGATGTGGATTCCAGGACAGTGTTTCAGGTCACTTGGGGACAATATAAAATATACTGAAGTCATAGTGGAAGAAGCTGAAGCCACTTTCCTAGGATATTTGATTCTCTAAGAGCTTTCAGTGGTTAGTGCTAACTATTGAATGTGGGGACGTCTATCATTCTTTTATAAGTATCATGAATCATTTTATTTAAGTCTAGATGTTAGTTAAATCCCTTGTTTTTTTTTTATTTAACTGTTGGAATTTTCCCCCCAGGTGTATCTTTTTTTTTTTTTTCCAAAGATTTATTTATTGGAGAGAGAGAGTGCATGTGTGCAGGGGGAGGGGGCACAGAAGAGGAGGAAGAGAGAGAATCTTAAGCAGGCTCCCTGCTGCTGAGCAAGGAGCCCAATGCAGGGCTCCTCTCCTGACCCTAAGATAATAACCAGAGATGAAATCAAGAGTCAGATGCCTAACCAACTGAGTCACCCAGGTGCCCCTCCCCTGGTTGTTTTTTTGTGTTTTTTTTTTAAAGATTTTAGTTATTTGGGAGAGAGAGAGAGCACAAGGAAACACAGGGGAAGAGGATGAAGAAGAAACAGACTCACTTCCGAGCCCCTTGTGGGGCCCAATTCCAGGACTCTGGGATCATGACCTGAGCTGAGGACAGACGCCTAACCAACTGAGCCACCCAGGCGCTCCGCCTCTGGTGTGTTTCTTTTCTTTCTTTCTTCTTCAGTGGGTTTGGCAGTGTTAAATCAAGGAGGCGATTAGACTGAGGTGGTGCTGATAACCTTATCAGTGTAAGTAAACAATCCAAAACCGAAGCCTGTAGATGCCTCAAGGTTAAGAAAACTAAATCTAAGGATAATCAATCACAAAGAACTAACTAAACTTTCCAAACAAAGCTTATTTATTTATTTATTTCCAAAGGAAAAAAAAGTTTAAACTATGGCCAAATAACTTCCTTGCTTTGCTTCTGCCTTTCCTCTACAATAGAAGGCTTTCTCCTAGCTCCTGTTAGTGGAACACTTCTTACACTTCTGGTTTGGTACTGCCTGATTCAAATTGATTTCTGCTCAAGTAAGCTCTTAAAATTTTTAATATGCCTTTGTTTTATCTTTAATAATAGTGAGATAACTTACCAAATATACATGGTTGTCTTGGTAAGGGCTATCTTGACTCTAAGTAACCAGAAATTAATACCAAACAGACTCATGGGGGAAAAGGAGCAAAATAATTTACTACTTTGAAAAGACCAGATGGACTGTAATGATCTAAGCTTGATTCTCAATGGGTTAAATCTGGCCCTATAAATTTATTTATTCATTTATTTAAAAATGATTTATTTAAAAAAATTTTTTTAAAAACATTTATTTGAGAAAGAGAATAAGCGGGATGGGGGATAGGAAGGGAGGGGCAGAATAAGAGGGAGAAGCAAATGCAGAGTTCAACCCTAGGACTCCAGGATTATGATCTGAGCCAAAGGCAGACACTTAACCAACTAAGCTACCAGATACCTGATTTTTTTTTTAAATTTATTTTTAAGTAAGCTCTATGCAACCCAGGAGATCAAGAGTCATAGGCTCTACTGACTGAGCCAGCCAGATCACCCCCTCCACACACACACACACACACACACACACACACACACACACTTTTTTTTTTTCCCTCTTTAAAGAGTGTGCTTGAATGTGAGGAGTTTATTTTAAGATTCTATTTATTTATTTGACAGAGAGAGAGAGATCACAAGTAGGCAGAGACGCAGGTGGGGGGGAGGCTCCCTGCTGAGCAAAGAGCCCCATATGGGGCTCGATCCCAGGACCCTGAGATCATGACCTGAGTTGAAGGCAGAGGCTTAACCCACTGAGCCACCCAGGAGCCCTATTTTATTTTATTTTAAAAGTAAGCTCTACCCCCAACATGAGTCTTAAACTCAGGATCCAGAGATCAAGGGTCACATACTCTACTAACTGAGCAGCCAGGTGCCTCTGGTCTCATAAATTCTTAACATATCATTAAGACAGATGGGCCAGGCTGGGTCATTCATCCACTCTTGTCTAAATGGATTAGTAAAAGGAATATGTGTGGGATCAGCCTCATCTGAAACTCTAAATCTGTTGCTATGAAAAGAACAAAGTATAGATGCCAGGAAACAAAAACAATAGAATTCCACTTGAATCATCAGTTTTTTATCCGATGCTTTTTATATTTTTGCTTCTCCCCCAACCATGTCTATCAATTTTGACTTGATAAGAGTTTCCTTGGGGTGAACATCAGTTCCTGTTATCCAGCTTATTTTAATTGAAGGCAGAAAAGTCTGCTGTAACACAACCCCAAAGCTGAAGCTGTTGGCTACTAAAAGGCCATTATTCCTTTTGGCTGGAAATTGGCTGATGGAGCAGGAATTGATTCCAGACTTATTGATGATTTGGCTCTCCCCAGTTTCCAAGGGGGATTCTACTGAACCATCAAGTCATCAATTTGCTCATTTCTGCTTCCATCAGTGATTAATGATCCTGAGGTTGGATAGGGCATCTTTGCAATTGCTAAGTGCTGAGTCATTCCTCTCATTAGGAATACATTCCTACTTTTATTTGCTGCCCCAAAAGTAAGCTCCATAAACTCTGCAGATATAGCATGAGTATGAGGTCTTACCTACATATGTACGTGTATGTAAGTGTGTGTGCCTTTGTTTTTGATTGAGCTATTTTAAAACTCTCTAAGTTCTAGATAACTGATAGCAATACAACTAATTTTTTTCTAGTATGTTAGTTTTCTATAGCTGTTCTTAATTTAAAGATCACCACAGGGACGGCTGGGTGGCTCAGTTGGTTAAGCGGCTGTCTTCGGATCAGGTCATGATCCCAGCATCCTGGGATCGAGTCCCACATCGGGCTCCTTGCTCGGCAGGGAGGCTGCTTCTCCCTCTGCCTCTGCCTACCACTCTGTCTGAGCTCTCTCTCTCTCTCTAATAAGTAAACAAATAAATAAAAATCTTAGAAAAAGAAGTTTAAAGGTCACCACAAATTTGGCATATTAAAACCACACAACCTTACTGTCTTATAGTTCTAGAAGCCAGGAGTCCCACACAGGTTACACTGGGCTATGAATAAGTATCTGTAGGGCTCCATTCCATTCTAGAGACTGTAGGGGAAATTATATTTCCTTGCCCTTTCTAGCATTTAGAGACCACCCCATTCCTGAGCTCTTAGACCCTTTTTCTGTCTTCAAAGCCAGCAATGTTGTATTTTTCAGACCATCCTTCCATAGTTGCAGCTCCCTCTGACCCTCCTGCTTACTCTCTTCCACTTTTAAAGCCCCTTGTGATTACCCTGAGCCCACCTGAATGATCCAAAATAATCTCTATATTAAGGTCAACTGATTAGCAATCTTAATTCCATCTGCCTCTTCTTAATTCCCCTTCACCTTCTAACATATTCCCAGGTTTTGAGGATTAGGCAGGACTATTTTGGAGGTGAGGAGGCATTATTCTGCCTTCCGCCATCTATAGACATGCAAATAAATCCTGCTGATGGGGGTTGAATTGACGTCTCTACCACCCACTCCTAGAGCAAAATCCAGTTTTGCTTCCATTTCAACATTCCTTTACTCCATACAAAGTTGTAGTTCTTTGACTCCTTTGAGCCAATTTTAACAAATTTGCCAGTTCTCTCATTATTTAATGAGCTGTGTAAAGTCTTTGATGTGTTTATTTTATATATCCTATAAAATAATTTTAGTTTATAAATATTCTATATTTATGTCATAATTTTACCTTATTTTGAAAATTTATCACAGGCTTAGGTACTGGAGGTTGGATATGATACACACACACACGCGCACACACACACACACACACACACACACACGAGATATATCCTAGGGCTTCAGAAAATGAGGGTATCCCTCACTCTCTTCCATCTTCTTACAGATTTCAACATGAGCAGGAGATAGACCTGGCTGGGACTCTAACAGCTACTGGCTGAAAGTCAGAGATCAGGTTACTTCCTTCTGACATTAGAAACTCAAGTTTGAATCCCAAGCAATTTAAGGGAATTGGCTAAGGTCCTCTGTTCATTACTCTACCTGGATCCCAGAAGTTTTACAATCTCCTTCCTAAAAAGAAAGCTAAGAGTGAACTTCCACCAATGAATTCCGATCATTGACCCACAAATAGTGTTTTTGCAAGACCAAGTGAACATTTTAAGCATTTCTGCTTCAAAGTGCAAAGTATCCAGTTAATCTTCACAAGGAAGTTGGAGTTTTCTGTTTCTTTTCTGATGCAGCAGTCAGCCTAGCTTTGTTTCTTTTCACCTGAAGCTCTCACCCAGCCCTAAAAGGAATAGCTTCCTATAAGTTTACCCTCCCTATTGAATCCAGTAGATCAAAATGTCCAGTAATCTAGAAGAAACAAAGAAATTGAAGGTAATGGACTTGAAGCTTCCTTATTACCAATCCAAATCCTTTTCATTTGCTATTTTATCACAGAGGAGCTGGCCAATAGCTCTTATAGATCAAGATTGTGCTATCCAGCTATGCTTAAATTTTAACAAAATTTCAGTAAAATAAAAACATGAATAGTAATAAATAAATAACACATAATGGGATTTGATAGGGCTTGCATTAAATGTATAGATTGCTTTGGGTAATATAGACATTCTAATAATATTTGTTCTTCCAATCCTTGAGCATGGACTGTTTTTCCATTTCTTTGTGTCATCTTCAGTTTCTTTTATCAGTGTTTTTTAGTTTTCAGAGTACAGATCTTTTACTTCTTTGGTTAAGTTTATTTCTAGGTATGGTTTTTGGTGCCATTGTAAATGGGATCAATTCCTTGATTTCTCTTTCTGCTGCTTCACTTTTGGTGTATAGAAATGCAACAGATTTCTGTATATTGATTTTGTATCCTGCAACTTTACTGAATTCATTGATCAGTTCTAGCACTTTTTTGTTGGAATCTTTTGGGTTTTCTATATAGAATATCATGTCATCTGTGAATTATGGAAGTTTGACTTCTTCGTTGCCAATTGGATGTCTTTTATTTCTTTTTGTTGTATGATTGCTGAGGCTAGGGCTTCCAGTACTATGTTTAACAATGGTGAGAGTGGATATCCCTGTCTTGTTTCTGACCTTAGGAAAAGCTCTCAGTTTTTCCCCATTGAAGATGATATTAGCTGTGGGTTTTTTCATGTAATGGGATTTGTAAGCTTGTTGGAAGCCTGAAAGAGTCAGTTTTGAGTGCTGTATTTATCCTTTTTAAAAAGATGTTAATTTTGTTTATTACTTGAGAGAGAGAAGGCATGTAAGCGAGAGTAGGGGAAGGAGCTGGGGGAGAAGAAGAGAGAGAAAGAGAAGAGAGAGAGAGAGAGAGAGAGAGCAGACTCCTCCATGACTGCAGAACCCCTCCTGGGGCTTAATCCCACAATCCCAAAATCAGGACCTGAGCCAAAATCAAGAGTTAGACACAACCAACTGAGCCACCCAGGCACCCCTGTATATTCCCTTTGATCAAAGTCCAAAAGAATAATTTTATATTTATTTGTCTATGATCTACATATTTTCTCTCCATTAGCAAAGAAAATTATTTTTATTCTATTTTACTTTTTAAAGATTTTTTTTATTATTTTTTAAAAATTTTGGTTAGTAGACATATAGTTCAATATTGGTTTCAGGAGTAGAGTTTAGTGGTTCATCATTTACATATAACACCTGGTGCACATCATATAACAAGTGCCCTCCTTAATAACCATCACCCATCTATCTCATCCCCCACCCACTTCCCTCCATCAGCTCTTAGTTTGTTCCCCATAGTTAAGAGTTTTTTCTTTCTTTCTTTTTTTTTACCTAGCAATATGCATTTTTTTATCTAGCAATAAAGAGTTTTTTCATTATTTGTTTCCCCCTCTCTCTCTTTTAATTTTTTTTAAAAGATTTTATTTATTTATTTGACAGAGAGAGAGATCACAAGTAGGCAGAGAGGGAGGCAGAGAGAGAGAGGGAAGCGGCTCCCGGCTGAGCAGAGAGCCCGATGCGGGACTCTATCCCAGGACCTTGAGATCATGACCTGAGCCGAAGGCAGCGGCTTAACCCACTGAGCCACCAGGCAGCCCTCTCTTTTAATTTTTTAAAAGATTTTATTTATTTATTTGACAGAGAGATCACAAGTAGGCAGAGAGGCAGGCAGAGAGAGAGGAAGGGAAGCAGGCTCCCTGCTGAGCAGAGAGCCCCATGCAGGGCTCAATCTCAGGACCCTGGGATCATGACCTGAACCAAAGGCAGAGGCTTTAACCCACTCAGCCACCCAGGTGCCCCTCCCTCTCTCTCTCTCGTATTCCCCCTCCTATATGTTTATCCGTTTCGTTTCCTAAATTCCACATAGAGTGAAATCATATGGTATTTGTCTTCCTCTGATTGACTTACTTCACTTAGCATAATACACTCTAGCTCCATCCACATCGATGCAAATGTAAAGATATTTGGTTGGTTTTTTTTAAACAGATTTTATTTATTTATTTATAAGAAAAGCTTAATTTTTAATTTTGTTTTTTAAAGACTCCATTCATTTATTTAATTGACAGTGAGAGAGACACAGTGAGAGAGGGAACACAGCAGGGGAAGTGGGAGAGGGAGAAGCAGGCTTCCCACCAAGCCCAATTTGGGGCCCATTCCCAGGACCTTGGGGTCATGACTTGAGCCAAAGGCAGATGCTTAACAACTGAGGCACCCAGGCGACCCAAAAGATTTTATTTATTTGACAGAGAGAGCACAAGCAGGGGGAGCAGCAGAGGGAGAGGAAGAAGCAGACTCCCCGCTGAGCAGGGAGTCTGACTCTGGGATCATGACCTGAACCTAATGCAGATGCTTTAGTGACTGAGCCACCCAGGGGCCCCAGCAAATGTAAAGATTTTTAAAATATTTTTATCTTTACACCCAATGTGGAGCTTAAACTCACAACCTTGAGATCAAGAGTTACATGCTGTACTGACTAAGCTAGCCCAGTGCACCTACATTTATTTGTGTATGATTTACGTATTTCCTCTCCATTAGTGAAGAAAACTATTTATATTTTAAATTATAGGTTTCCTATGCTTTAACATTTTTCATTATGAAAATAATATATGTTTGGGGTACACGGTTGGCTCAGTGGGTTCAGGTCATGATCTTAGGGTCCTGGGATGGAGCTTCCTGCTCAACGGGGAGTCTGCTTCTCCCTCTGCCCCTCCCTCTGCTCATGCGGTCTCCCTCTCTCTCTCAGATAAAGAAATAAAATCTTTTTTTTTTTAAAAAGCAAATAATATATGTTTATATTAGAAAATTTGGAAAAAACATTTTAAGAATAAGAGAAAAAGTTATTCACAATATAAACATGCAGACAACCATTGGCTTTTATTAATGCCTAAGTGTTTGTTGGGCTTTTTTCTTATATTGTAATAATCTTTCATTTATAAAGTTTTTATATTGTCCTTCTCAGTTAATATAATAAGCAATTCCTATGTCATTGTTACATGATTTTTTATTGGCTACATAATTTTTCACCAGGTAGGTGTTTCATAGCTTAAGTAATATTTGCATATTTGTTATCTTTATGGCTATAATAGATATTTGCCTTTTATTGTAGCTTCAAAGATATTTATCCAAGTTTTTATTACTGCTTCTTATTAGTTAAACAATTTATATAAGTTTATGAAAAACAAAATTCAGCAATTACATTAACAATTTCAAATCATAAAATTCAGATTCCTTATTCTTAAATTTCTCCAACAGAAGCTTTAAAAAAAAACCCATAAAACTCAATACAGATCACTTAAAGATTTGTCCATGAGTCTACCTAGTTTTAAAGACAATTAGAAATTCTTCCCATTATAATCATTGTTATCCATATTGTATAATAATAAACATATACTGACCACAAGCTTGGTAAGAACAGCCTGTAAAAGTAAGCAACAAACATATTATACACAAATAAACAAAAATCCAGTTTTAATCACTATTCCCTTTGGTTCTGTCCAGAGCTGGTTTTTCAATATTCTTTCATTTATCCATTAAGTACTGAGGGAGCCCTAACTAGATACCAGACATTGGGGAGGGGATAGGTAATAAGAAAGACTTTATTAGTTTCCATTCTAGGGTTGGCTGGATCATCTTCAAACTTTTTTTTTTTTTTTGGTGGTGGGGTAGTAAAACAAGATCTTCATTGTTGACAAGGTTTACTTGAGTTGCAGAAATTCTCCTGTTTTTTAGCCTGTACTCCCATCTTCAAACTCTTTAGCATGGTCTAGAGAATGTTCTCTGGGATCTGGCTGCTCATGTTGAAGAATCAGAACCCCATTCTGAGTTACTCGAAAGGCACAGCCCCACTCTTGGTACTTGTATCTTCAGTGGTAGCTGATTAAAGTGAATGTGAGAGCTTCTAGGCTTGTTATAAAGTGAGGGCATGTTTAGGAAGGCTGGGAAAGAGGAAGTCCTGCGGAGAGGGTGGTCTTCACAGCAGCTTGCCCTAGGCTGCAATAACCTGATAAGAAGGAAGCTTGGGATTTAAAAAAAAAAAAAAAAGAAAGAAACAACCAAACTCTCTTTTCCTATCTACCTCTGATTTTCTCCTTGATCTGATCTCCCAGGATCCCCATCCGTCAAGTCCAAATGAAACTAGAGAGCAAGGACATTGACTGATAGAGCCCATAGAGGCCAGAATCCCAGGGCCAGGAACAGGGCAGAGAAAAGTAGTGGATCTGGAGGGACAAACGGAAGATGTTTAGCATAAGACTCTAAAATGAGTGATATTATAGTGCCCATTTTTCAGGTGTGGAAACTGAGCTACAGAGAGGCTAATTAATGTGCCCATGGATAATAGGGGGGCAAAATTGGCATTTACATCAAGTGTTCATGTTTAATTACTCTCCATATTGTCATTTTTTTCTCCATGATATCTTACACAGTAAAGGTCCTCAGTAAATACTTTTTGAAAGTAAGGAAAAGGAGAAAGAATGAGAAAACTATTTAGGAAGAATTAAAGTTAGCTTTCTAGAAGAATGTCTTATGTTAGCAAACCAACAGATGTACTTCCAGCAAATTTTCATGAACCTGATAAATCCTTGCTTTTAAGAATTGCTCAGATGTGGGACACCGGGGTGACTCAGTAGGTTAAGTGTCTGCCTTCAGCTCTGGTCCTGATCTTGAAGTCCTGGGATCAAGTCCCACATCTGATTCCTTGCTCAGCTGGGAGTCTGCTTCTCCCTCTCGCTCTGCCCTCCCCCCACCTACTCATGCACACTGTTCTCTCACTCTCAAATAAATCAATAAAATCTTAAAAGAAAAGAAAAAAAAGAATTGCTCAAATGTACTCGGCCTAAGATGGTAACTAGATATCATTTCATTATGTAAAAAAATATCAAATCACTATTATGTACACCTGAAACTAACAGACTATTGTATGTTAATAATACTTCAATTAAAAAATAAAAAGTACTCTGCCTGAAGGTGAGGGGTGTGATTCCAAGAGGCTAGATCCAAGGCCCTATGTCTCCACCATTCTGTCTAATCATACTTTAAAAAAAAATTTTTTTTAAAGTAGACGCCACACCCAACATGGGGCTTAATCCCAGGACCCTGAGATCATGACCTGAGCTGAAGGTAGACACTTAACTGAACCACCCAGACACTGTGGATATTAATCTCTTCTTAGATGTATGATCTGCAAATATTTTCTCCATTGTGTGGACTGCCTTTTCACTCCATTGATAGTGCCCTTTGATACATGGAGTTTTTAATTTTTTAATAAGGTACAATTTATCTATTTTTTTCTTTTGTTATATATTCTTTTTGGGGAGGGGTCTGATATCAAAGAAATTGCTCCCTAATCCAATGTGTGAAGCTTTTTCTAGCCCTTTCTAGAATCTCTTTCTAGAATCAATGTGTGACCGTTTTTCTCTTACGAGTTTTACAATTTTAGCTTTTACACTTAGGTCATTGATTCTCAAAGGGTATTTATTGAGCATCTTATCAACTTAAGAATTAGGTACTGAGGGGGGCAACCACAAATGCTCAACCTTCTTTTTAATAGTCCAAGTGTGACATAGAAACTAACACAAGTAAGACAGGAACATGTATTATAAAAATATTATAAATCAAATGCATTTGGAAAGTTCAAAGAAATGACAGATCAGGGAGGATTTCATGGTTGACATTTGAGCAAGCCCTTGGAGGGTGTTTAGATTTGGACTTACAGAGGTGAGGTAGGAGAACATTCCAGGCTAGGGGCATATTGTGGATAGCGCAGAAACTAGTGGCAGTTCCTTGGCTAAGGGAATGAGAGTTAAAGCCTAAAAGAGAAGCCTGATGTATGCACAAGAGAGATGACAAACCAGGTATTAACTTAAATCCAAGATGTCCCTCGAACGAGAGTTCCAAGTTACATTCTGGAGCATTAATATTTCTGTTACTAGCCAGAAACCTGAGAAATTCATCCTTCTAGACAGTCTGTAGACTAGTAAGAATATCCTCTCCTCAAAATAAATTTTATTAAATAATATAAATAAAATATAAATATAAAATATAAATAATTATAAAATTATTAAATTTTATTAAAATTTTGTTATACCATCTGTAGGTATTGTGCCATGGATAAATTCCTGTGGTCCATTGTCTCACCTTACTGCATAGTAGGTTCAGGAATGGTCAATTCTATGGGCATGCCCTGGCCCCAAGTGGTTAGTAACATGTCTTGAGTCTAATACCCCTATGTTCTGGTTGAGCTGCCCCCAGGACACTGAAACCTGACAATGCTGCTTTAACAAGGCCTAGATGACTTTCCATAGCAAGTGAAGTACAGATTTTAGGATTTTTCCACACACCATAGTAAGGGTTAACCCTGCTTTTTCTGAGTACATCTCCTGGTTCAGCTTTCCACAGGGCTCTGCAGCTTTTCAGTCTTTCTTTTAGCATGATTTATTGAAAAGAAAATATGACCTGTAACTTAGAAAATTTCCTTTCAGCTTCACATGACATTATATGCAATTAAATTTTTAGAATTACTGTCAAATCTGATATCAATCAGATACTTAAACTCAATCAAATTTCACTCATGCATGAACTATAAGAATATATAGGGGCTCCTCAAATAAGTGTTCTTAGGGGGTGAATATATAATCCTTGCACTGACAAGACTTGTTGTAGTAGGATATTATGGGTTTTATGTTATCTTCATTAATGGTAACATTGCATGTCCATGAAACAAAAAATATGAATTTAAATGTTCCAAATATTCCAAAATATTCCTATGATTTACTCCTCTTCATTAAGTAGTTTATGAAACAATCCTCGATGGCACTTTTTTTTTTAAAAGATTTTATTTATTTATTTATTTGAGAGAGAGAGAGAAAGAGAGAGAGGAAGGCAGGAGAAGGCAAAGCAGACTCTATACTGAGCAGGGAGCCTGACACAGGGCTTGCTCCCAGGACACTGGGATCATGACCTGAGGTAAAGTCAGATAGTTAACTGACTGAGCCACACAGGCACCCAATGGTGGCACATTTTTAATTGCGTACACTGCATTATCATGTGTATTGCTGACAGTGGAAAAATTCCATTTTGACAAGTCTTAATGAAAACCCAATCTTTCACTAATAGTTTTACATGTCAGATAATTGGAAAATTTTTCACAGAGAAGCTTCCTGGTTCAGAGTCCCTCCTGAATAGTTGCATCAGCTTCTGGCCTTCACCTGCCAAGCTGGAGGAACTTAACCCTTGGTTCTGGGGCAGGTGGGAAAACAGAGGCCATATTCTGCCTACCCTGTGCCCATCATTGGGGGAAGATTTCCTTCTCACTCATTACATGTCCCTCAAGGGTCATCTGTGGCTCTGCTCTGTGTTGTTTACATTCGGGTAGCCAGGGTGCAGGACCTGTCCCTGTATGGAACATGAGGTCTTGTCACAGTGAAAAGAGAATTGGCAGATCATGGCAAATCTTTTAAGGCATCTGCTTAGAGTGGTATATGTCATTGCCACTCACATTTCATTGGCCAAGATAAGTCCCATGACCAAGCCTAAAGCCAATGGGGGAGGGGGGAAGTACAGTTCTCTAGTAGGGTTGGACTCCAAATATGGCTGCATATATTTGGGATAATAATATGGTCTATCTCATTAGCCCTCTGGGATTGATTAGAGGTAAAGATATTTGGAATATTTGTAAGATACATCTGCAGAATGTTGGCTTTCAAATGTCTATTTCTGGGGGAAATTAAAACTAACACATAATGTGGAGTGCCTGGCTGGTAGTAAGTAGAGCATGCAGCTCTTGATCTTGGGATTATAAATTCGAGCACCACCTTGGGTGTAGAGATTACCTAAAAATAACATCTTTAAGAAGCAAATGAACAAACAAACAACTAACATAATTATATTGTCTTTAGTGAAGTGCTTTAAAGTAGGCTATAGATCAGAGCTGTCCAATAGAAATGCAAGTCTTATATTGAATTTAAAATTTTCGAGTAAATTTGGAGCACCTGGGTGGCTCATCAGTTAAGTGTCTGCCTTTGGTTCAGGTCATGATTCCAGGGTCCTGGGATCGAGCCCAGAATTTGGCTGCCTGCTCAGTGGGGAGTCCACTTCTCCCTCTCTCTCTATGCCCTTCCCCCACTCTCTCTCTCTTCCTCTCTCCATCTCTCTCTCAAATAAATAAATAAATTTAAATTTTTAAATAATAAATAAATAAAATTTTCTGCTAGATTAAAATGTAAGACATGAAGTTTGTTTTAATATATTTATCTAACCAATATATCCAAAATGCTATCATTTCATTGTGTAATCAATATTATAAAACGTTAATCGGATATTTTCCATTCTTTTTTTTATATAAACCTTTAAAATCTGGTATATATTAGAGCACATCTTAGTTTGAAGTAGTCACTTTTTATGTTTTTTTTTTAAGATTTATTTATTTATGCTTAGAGAGAGAGAGCAAGACTATAGGGGGAAGCAGTAGAGGGAGAGGGAGAGAGAATCTCAAGCAGACTCCCTTCTGAGCATGGAGCTGGACACAGGGCTTGATTTCATGACCCTATGACACTATGTGTTTTATTTGAGGATTCAAAGGAAGTTTCTCTTCGTCTGGTCTTGACCTAGCCGTGATTTAGCGCTATCTCTTTAAGGTGACTAATATCTTCAGAAGCAGCCCAATAATGTGAAATCATTTATATAAGTCCCCAAGAGGGACACAAATTACTCCACCAGCTACATACCCTCACATCAGGAAAAAAGACTCCAATATATTTCTTGGCCACTACAAAATCTTGGAAGTTTGAAACATATTAACACAGACAAAAAATAAGCTATCATTCAATCAGTCGCTCTCATGAAAAGCATCAATAGTTAATAATGGATAAAATTCCCAGGATGCTCAAATAAAAGAGTTCTCAAACATCAATTAGTCCAGTTCCTCTCCTTTTTCAAATGGGACAGCTACGGACTAAAGAAGTGAGATGAGTCAAGCTTTTAGTGTCATGATGTGCTGTGACAGTGATCTTACAGCTCACTGTCTCGAAAGTCCTTCCAGCCCACAGTGCTCCCTGACTCCATAAGGGAGACACATTCTTAAACATAATTGGGACATTGGTTTTGATACATAACAATAACAACAAAAAATAACTGAAACATCAATAACAATTTTGTTCAGTAACATGGTTCTCTTTGGTAATAATTCAAATGTTCTGGTATGCATTAGCTAAAACATTGTGTGTGTTTATACTATTACCAAAAAGAACCAAGTTACTGAAGAAAACCATGGTTGCTTAGAGATTAGTGGCTTGACTCTTGAATATTGAACTTTTCTATATGGCGACATAGCAAAGTGATTAAGAGGTCTCGGGATCTCATCTAAACCTAAGTATCCCCAAAGGTCCCATCTCCAAATATGATCATGGGGTGGGTAGGGCTTCACTTAATGAATTGGGGGGGGAGGCAAAATTCAGTCCATAGCAATCAGGAAACCCACATGTACCAGATTTTTCTTTCTTCCAAATATTGGTAGATGATGGCATGGTCATGAGCAGATAGGAGAGAACAATACCCACCTGCTCTCTCAACCTTAGCTCTTCTCGGTATATATTACATGATCTGTGATTAACATGATCCTGGCTCATCTTGCGGTTTTGCTGAACTATATTCAAGCTTTCTTCTCAGATTGCTAGACCAAAATTTTCTTTTAAGAAATACTTTTTTTTAAAGATTTTATTTATTTATTTGGCAGAGAGAGAGATCACCAGTAGGCAGAGAGGCAGGCAGAGAGCGGGGTGGGGGGGGGCAGCAGGCTCCCTGCTGAGCAGAGAGCTCAATGCAGGGCTCCATCCCAGGACCCTGAGATCATGACCTGAGCTGAAGGCAGAGGCTTAACCTCTGAGCCACTCAAGCACCCCAGAATACTTTTTTTTTTTAACAAAAATTTTATTTATTTATTTGACAGAGAGATAGATTACAAGTAGGCAGAGAGGCAGGCAGAGAGAAAGGGGGAAGCAGGCTCCCCGCCAAGCAGAGAGCCCGACACAGGACTCCATCCCAAGACCCCAAGATCATGACCAGAGCCAAAGGCAGAGGCTTAACCCACTGAGCCACCCAGGTGCCCCCCAAGAAATACTTTTAAGAATAAATTGGGCATTAATGATGATATCTAAATGTTCATTACTTTTAAAAAAAATATTTTATTTAGGGGTGCCTGGGTGGCTTAATTGGTAAAGTGTCTGCCTTTGGTTCAGATCATTATACCAGGGTCCTGGGATCGAAACCCGTGTCAGGCTTTCTGCTCTGTGGGAAGTCTGCCTCTCCCTCTGCCTGCTGCTCCGCCTGCTTGTGTCCTCTGTTGCTCACTCTCTCTCAAATAAATAAATAAAATCTTTAAAGAGAATATTTTTTTAAAAAGGTTTTATTTATTTATTTGAGAGAGAGAGAGAGAAAGACCGAGCACAACCGGGGAGGAGGGCGGGGAGAAGGAGAAACAGGCTCCCCACTGAGCATGGAGCCCAACACAGGGTTTGATTCCAGGACCCTGGGATCATGACCTGAGTCTAAGGCAGACGCTTAACCAACTGAACCACCTGGGCAACCCCCAAATATTCATTAATTTTTTTTAAAGATTTTATTTATTCATTTGGCAGAGATCACAAGAAGGCAGAGAGGCAGGCGGGGCGGGGGGGAAGCAGGCCAAGCAGGGAGCCCAATGCGGAGCCCGATCCCAGGACCCCGGGACCATGACCCGAGCTGAAGGCAGAGGCTTTAACCCACTGAGCCACCCAGGCGCCCCATTCACTAATTTTAATAGCAAAGTACTTGTTATTATAGATTGGATTATGTTCCTCACTCAAAATAAGATACTCTGGAGTCCTAACTCCCAGTATTTCAGAATGTGACCTTACTTAGAAAGAAGGTCAGTGCAGATGTTAAGGAAGGTCATACTGAGTGGGGGCCCCCTAGTCCAATATGACTGCTGGCCTCGTAGGAAGATGAAGATGTGAAAACACAAGTGCAGGGAAAATGCCACGTGAAGACAGAAGATTAGAGTAACACATCTTTAAGCCAAGCAATACCATAGATCTGCCAAACCACTAGAAGCTAGGAAGAGGAAAAGAAAGATTCTCCTACAGCTTGTAGAGGGAGGGTGGCCCGGCCCAGATTTCAGACTGCTGGCTTCCAGAACTATGAGCCAGTAAAATCCTGCTGTTTGAAGCCACCTCGTGTGTAATCCTTGATTATGGCAGCCCTACAAAATGAATGCAATTGTCTGTCTCCGGAAATTGGGATGTAACAGATGAGTTAGAGGCACTTTATATTCCTATATAAAGTTTGTGTTTATCCTTTTTCTTTTTTTTTCCCTTTTCAGATATGGTGAGAAAGCAAGAGGTGATCAGAATTTACTCTTCATTTTGAAAATTCAGAACTGGTGAATTCCATCACAGCAAACATAAGCCAAGCAAAGATGAAGGTCTATATGTTGTTTTATTTTATCCGAGAAAATAAAGAGAATATTCCCTGCAATGTGTGGCTTAGTGCCAGGGCAGTTGTTGGGAAAACAGTTACATGTGCATTAAAAATGACATTTACAGAATCAACTATCAAATTATTTGCAGAAAACATTTAAAATGAAATTTTCATTCCCAACTCCAATATTAAAGAATGTTATTAAGATTATTTACAATATTAATTATGCAAAGTAAGTGGAGGATAGAAGACTCACAGATAAATTGCCAATTTATTTATTTTTATTTTTTTTAAGGATTTATTTCTTTGACAGAGAGACATAGTGATAGAGGGAACACAAGCAGGGGGAATGTGAGAGGGAGAAAGCAGGCTTCCTACCCAGCAGGGAGCCTGACGTGGGGCTTGATCCCAGGACCCTGGGATCATGACCTGAGCTGAAGGGAGACGTTTAACGACTGAGCCACCCAGGCGCCCCTAAATTGCCAATTTAAATGGAAACTGCTCACTGTGAAAAGTCCAAGAGATATCTTTGAAATACTGCTTGCCTCAAACACAGGGAGAATATTGGAGATTCACAGAAGTTGCTAAAGCCTTATACTTCACCAGAATCATTTTTGAAGTTAAAACATTTCTTTACATTCTCTCACTACATAAAATAGAACATACTCTCTATTGATGTTCATGGAAAAATCCAAGAATGTTCAAGTCAAGTTTTTTTTGTGTATAAATAACCTCTATGTTCAATACTGAAAAGAGTGACGTGGTACTGGAAGTCTTAGCCTCAGCAGTCAGACAACAAAAAGATATAAAAACATCCAGTGTGCCTGGGTGGCTCAGTTGGTTAAGTTACTGCCTTCGGCTCAGGTCATGATGCTGGGACTTGGAGTCCCAGGATCGACTCCCGCATTGGGCTCCCAGCTCCCTGGGGAGTCTGCTTCTCCCTCTGACCTTCTCCCCTCTCATGCTTTCTCTCTCTCTCCCTCTCTCTGTCTCTCTCCCCCACCAAGTAAATAAATAAATTAAAAAAAATAAAAATAAAAAATAAAAACATCCAAATAGGCAAGAAAGAAGTCAAACTTCCACTATTTGCAGATGACATGATACTCTATGTAGAAACCTGAAAGACTCCACCAAAAAATTGCTAGAACTAATACATGAATTCAGTAAAGTTGCAGGATACAAAATCTCTATAGAAATTTGTTGCATTTCTATGCACCAAAAATGAAGGATCAGAAAGAGAAATTAAGAAATTGATTCCATTTACAACTGCACCTAAAATAAATAAGATACCTAAGAATAAGCCTAACAAAAGGGGTAAAACTCCATACTCTGAAAATTATAGAATATTTATGAAAGAAATTGAGGGAGGCACAAAGAAATTGAAAGATATTCCATGCTCATGGATGGAAGAACAAATATTGTTAAAATGTCTAAACTACTCAAAGCAATCTACACACATAATGCAATCCCTATCAAAACACCACCAGCAGTGACACCTGGGTGGCTCATTTGGTTAAGCGTCTGCCTTTGGCTCAGGCGTGATCCCAGGGTCCTGGAATCAAGCTCCACATCAGGCTCCCTGCTCAGCGAGAAGTCTGCTTCTCCCTCTCCTACTCCCCCTGCTTGTGTTTTCTCTCTCACTGTGTCTCTCTCTGTCAAATAAATAAGTAAAATCTTTTTAAAAATTAAAAAAAAAATACCACCACCATTTTCACAGAGCTAGAACAAACAATCCCAAAATTTGAATGGAGCCACAAAAGACCCAGAATAGCCAAAACAATCCTGAAAAAGAAAAGCAAAGCTGGAGGCATAATGATTCCAGACTTCAAGCTCTATTCCAAAGCTGTCATCATCAAGACAGCATGGTACTGGCACAAAAACAGACACATTGATCAATAGAACAGAATAGAGAACCTAGAAATGGGCTCACAGTGATATGTCAAGTAATCTTCAACAAAGCAAGAAAGAATACCCAATGGGAAACAGACTGTCTCTTCAACAAATGATGTTGGGAAAATTGAACAAAGAATGGAATTGGACCACTTTCTTGCACCAGAGACAAAAATAAATTCAAAATGGATGAAAGACCTAAATGTGAGGCAGGAAACAATCAAAACCCTAGAGAACACAAGCAGAAGCCTCTTTGACCTCAGCCATGGCAACTTCTTACTAGACATTGTCTTCTGAGGCAAGGGAAACAAAAGCAAAAATGAACTATGGGGACTTCATCAAGACAAAAATCTTCTGCACAGCGAAGGAAACAATCAATGAAACTAATAGGCAACCTACAGAATAGGAGAAGATATTTGCAAATAGCGTATCAGATAAAGGGTTAGTATCCAAAATCTATAAAGAACTTAAACTCAACACTCCCCCCCAAAATAAACCAGTTAAGAAATGGGCATGAAGAGACAATTTTCTAAAGAGGACATACAGATGGCTACAGATACATGAGAAGATACTCAACATCACTCATCATGAGGGAAACACAGATCAAAATCATAATGAGATACCACTTCACACCTGTCAGAAAGGCTAAAATAAACAACACAGAAACAACAGATGTTGATGAGGATGTGGAGAAAGGGAAGCCCTCCTACACTGTTTGTGGAAATGCAACCTGGTGCCACTCTGGAAAACAGTATGGAGTTTTCCCAAAAAGTAAAAAGTAGAACTACCCAATGACCCTGCAAATGCACTACTAGATATTTACCCACAGGAAACAAAAACACTGATTTGAAGGGGTACCTGCACCCCGATGTGTATAGCAGCATTATCAACAATAGCCAAACTATGGAGAGCCCAAATGTCCATTGACTGATGAATGGATAAAGAAAATGTGGTGTGTATATACAATGGAATGTTACTGAGCCTTCAAAGAGAATGAATCTTGTATTTCCAATGACATGGATAGAGCTAGATGGTATTATGCTAAGTGAAATAAGTCAGTTGGAAAAGGACAAATACCATATGATTTTATTCATGTGTGAGATTTAAGAAACAAAACAGATGAACATAGGGGAAGGAAAAAAAGGAAAGAGAAAGAGAGGGAAGCAAATGAGGAGAGACTTCCAACGATAGAGAACAAACTGATGGAGGGAGGTGGGTGGGATGGGCTTAAATGGGTATTAAGGAGGACATTTGTTATGATGAGCACTGGGTGTTAAATGCAAGGGATGAATCACTAAATAAAAATTTTTGAAAATACTGGAAACAGGAAGGGAGCCCCTGGTTGGCTCATTCAATAGAACATACAACTCTTGATCTTGGGGTTGTAAGTTTCAACCCCCAATGGTCATAGATATTACTAAAAAATAAAATTTTTAAAAATCCATTTAAAATACTGAAAGTGGAGAGTCCTAAAGGGAGAAGTGATGTGCAGAATAAGGAAGACCTAACTGAGGTATGACTTGCTGGTTAGCACTCACTTACCCAGAAATGGAAGGAAATGGACGCTAGAGAGTAACATGCTTCATCTTTAAAAATACTCCTTGACAAGAAGGATATGCTGCAAAGATATGGTCAGCATAATAAATGATATGTAGGGGCACCTGGGTGGCTCAGTGGGTTAAACCTCTGCCTTCAGCTCGGGTCATGATCCCAGGGTCCTGGGATCGAGCCCCACATCAGGCTCTCCGCTCAGCAGAGAACCTGCTTCCTCCTCTCTCTCTGCCTGCTGCTCTGCCTACTTGTGATTTCTCTCTGTCAAATAAATAAATAAAATTCTTAAAAAAATAAATTATATGTAATACACACATATACTCTCTCTTTTATTCTAAGGGAGTATGATCTCTTCCTCCTAGACAAGTCTGATCTAGTACCTTCTATGTGCTGAGAATACATGTGCTTTGAAACATATATTCAAAGACCCGACTTTCATGGGGCTGGCATTACCATAGGGGAGACAAAAAAATTATATATTGCTCTAAGGTATGTTCTGTCAATTTGCTTGGAGATTGAACCTTTGAAACTGAGGTTATGAATTGCATCACATGGGGAAGCAAGTTGGATGGTTTCATCCAATTTGTACATCCACAGCCATATTTTGAAGTCTGTCTCTTCTGGAATCGTGATGGCAACAACAGAGTGGTATTTCCTGCCAGTTCAGTTGGCAGCTTAGTTTCACAGCTGTGGATAGTCTTGAGAATTCTTTGTTGTCACACTGAAATTGTTCCCACCCACAGCACATGTAAACACCTACTTTTTTGTTTTGGGCCTCTCCTGTTCACAGCACTCTGTGCCATCGTGCTGATAGTGAGAAAAGAAATTTTGGAGTCTAGGGGTGTCCCCATGGTTTGGTTGGCTAATCTACTGACTCTAGATTTCAACTCAGATCATGATCTCCTGGGATTGAATCCTGTGTCAGGGTCAGCTGGGAGTCTGTTTGAGATTCATTTTCTCACTCCCTCTGCCTCTCCCCTGCTCTCTCTCTCTCGTCCTCTCTATTTATTTATTTATTTAAATTTATTTTTTAAAAAAAGATTTTATTTATTTATTTACTTGACAGAGAGGGAGACACACAGTGAGAAAGGGAACACAAGAGGTGGGAAAGGGAGAAGTAGGCTTCCCACTGAGCAGAGAGCCCAATGCGGGGCTTGATTCCAGGACCCTGAAATCAAAACCTGAGCCGAAGGCAGATACTTAACCACTGCGCCGCGCAGGCACCCTTGTTGTTTTTTTTTTTTTTTCTTTTAAGAAGAAATCTTGGAGTCTAAAAAAGTACTACACGTATATAAGTTCAACAATCAGTTTTCCCCTAACTGAACAAAAGACTGAGGGCCCTTTGTCTACCTCTTGCAGTTCCATCAAAGTCCCTCTGGGAGAAAACACTGTGGATTTGAGTCATTTCATGAGGATCGTCTCATTTTCTTTATATTTCTCCTTACAGCTGTCCTGATAGGCTCCCAAACTTTAGTCCCAGTGCCCTGCAATCTACAGAATAAAGTTCAAATGTGATCATCAAATGATTCGGGACATCAGCACAATAACTGGATTTTAAATCTATGCAAGATTGTTTGGTTTTTATGTAAAGGGAGGGACCCAATTCTGAAATTCTTTTTTTTTAATTAATTAATTTATTTTTAGTAATCCCTACCCCCAGCAAGGGGCTCAAATACAAGACTCTGGGATCAAGAGGCATGCTCCTCTAACTAAGCCAGCTAGGTGCCCCATGCATTCTGAAATGCCCGCCACTGCCCAGCATACCGGAAGTGTCAGGATTCTTAGATGCAACGAAGAGAAATCAACTGTGGCTCTTTTAAAGAGAAAAGACGTTGATTAGAGGATATCAAACAGTTCAGCTGAAGAACAAGGCTTAGAGACTACACAGCTAAATCAGAGCCCCAGACCACGTTCTGGAATTGGTCCCATGAAGCCACCACTGCCGCCGTACTGGGCCCAGGTACCACAGCTCCGAACCACCTCCATCTCACACACAGAACATGGAACATTTGTGCTGAAACCATAGACCTTGCCAGCGCTTTGCCCTGCGTGTGTCTGGCGCCTCTGCTGCTGATCTCTTCCATGGGATTCTCCTCTTTCTACTTCTTCCATATTCACTTCCAGTGCCACTGGCCATCATCGCATGCCTGGCCTCTCGGCGAGAGAGCCTGGGTCAAAGGGAGTAACTGACGTTTTCAGATTCTAGGGTAGGAGATGCCTTCATCCAGGGAAGAGGGTTTATGTGTAATGGTAAGTATCTCTCTCCCCCCGCCAGGCTGAAAATGGACTTCCCTAGATGAACAAGCACCTGAGCTAGGAATGGGCTGGAAACTTTTTTTCTTTTTTTAAGATTTTATTTCTTCATTTGTCAGAAAGAGAGAGAGAGAGCCCAAGCAGGGAGAAACAGTAGGCAGAGGGAGAAGCTCAGCAGGGAGCCAGATGCTAGGCTTGATCCCAGGACCATGGGATCATGACCCAAACTGAAAGCAGATGCTTAACTGACTGAGCCACCCAGGCCTCCCTGGACATTTTAACTCTCTTTGTGACATAGCCGGAGAGGGTAACAGTTCTTCCCACAGCTCCCCTCCCTTGACCCTCCAAGCCACTAAACACAACTCATGACTTCAATGGGACTGAGGGCCCAGAAGGCCCTCTGTCCCTTAGACATCTGTGTGACCCACATGGCCCGACTCCAGGGCCACCTCCTCCAGGAAGACTAGAGATTACATTGCCAAGGAGATTCCTTTGTCCCTGACTGTCTCACAGGATCTGCTGCCCTCTTAGCTCTCAATGCTCCCACAGTACTGTGCTTTTACCTTCAGTGGCGCTTGCCCACCTTGCAGTTAGTAGTTGTGTAAATGCACTCAGTGGTCTGTGGAAGTTCCAGAACCTTCTTTAGGAGGAGTTAGTGCTGGGGTCAACGTAGGGGTGGGGGATTGGAGGCTGGAACTGTGCCTGCCTCACAGGTTCCATGAGACTGGACATTGACTGTTTCATTAGGAAGACGGGTTTTCTTGGTGCTGAAGGTGCCCCATTTCCTCAGCAGTCACCTCTCAGCTCTGCTGCCTTTTTCTTTGTTTGAAAGTTCAGAACTCAGGCTTTTCAGTTCAGCCCGCCCTCTTTCCCTTCCTAGTTGTGTGACGTTCCTAGCTGAAGAGTGTGACCACTGACTTCTCACATACTCCACAGGATTGTGTGGAGACTTTGTTAATACCGGAAAGTCTTCCAGGGGCAGAGGTTTTCTGGCTTCTCCTTAGCATTCACCTCTGCCCAGAGCCTTGCTTAGAGGAGAGGCTGATCGAGTCTGTTCAAGTGAGATCTAGCAACTGGAGGGATTTGGGGGGAAGCTGGGGACCTTACACTGGCTTTTACATTGCGGTAAAATCCTGTCACAGCAATAAAAATCCTGAGGCAGCCTCAGCGGGAGAAATTTGGGAGGTGGAGATCAGATCGACTGTTTGTGATAATGTCAAATAAGAGATCCTGGAAGAAAAAAACAACTGTCCACTTAGACCATAAAACTTATTTGGTCATTTTGATATGATGTTATCTAGAGCATGCTTAGTTTCCCTGCCAAGAAATCCATACTCCCCCATGGGTTCCTTTCCAAAAATAGCTGTTCATCACATGCATTTTTCATGTGCACAGGGATCACTGAGGATGTTGGTCAAATGCAGAATGTAATTCCGTAGGTCTGGCTGGAACACAAAAGTCTGTAAACTCCCAGGTGAAACCGAGGCTGTGGGTCCACACACCACATTTTCGGTGGCAAGGATATACACCACGGATGAAGAGGGGGAAAATGCATACCTCTTTTTCTTTGACTGTTGCTAAGTAAACAGATGTCCAGGCTTAGGAAAACCCATTGTAACTTGAACTGTTTCAAGATACCTGTGACTGTGATAGGGTTTCCCCACAATGTATCCACCTAGCCTCCCTCCACCTCCCCCAGGTGACAGTGGAGGGGCTATTTATGACTATATTACTATGTGAAAAGAAAATTCACATTATTTGTCTGAATCTTCAAATCGATAACAAGATGATTAAAAGCACTTCAACAGGTAGGAACGATCTGCAGGTTCAGATTAGGTGAATATTCAAAGTGGATTAAAAAGGGTTAGATTCTATTTCTTTAATAAGAGTCTATCTTAAGAACCATCTGGTATGTTTGTTCAAATGCTGGCTCCTGGGGTCCACCCCAGATATAATGACTCATGATTTTCCTTGTGGGGGGAAAGTATCTGAAGTCCATCCAGGCAATTGTTACTCATATTAAAATTCAAGGAGCACAAGGGTAGAGCCTTTGAGTTCACCGATAAGACTTCATATCATTTGATGATCTCACAAGACACTGAATGGATAATGATGTGAGTGATGGTAGTCCCAATCCTTATCTTGTCCTAAAATATTCTGTGATTTTTGACTTTGGTTTCTTACCTAAATCCTGAAGGAATCAGTCTTGGGGTTTCTGGACATGTCATTAGACTCCACTGACAATCTGGCCCTATGCCAAGTGTTTTTTGTTGATATTTGTTTTTTGTTGATATTAATAGTAGATAAGTGCTACTAGTGCATATATAATATAACCAGGTCAATGTTACTTCCACAGCTTGTACAACTTGTAATGGAGTACTGTGTACTGTCTTCCTCTTTACTGGAAATACAGAGTCAACTAGACAAAATAAATTTCCACCAAAACCTACAGTGATTTACTTGGAACTCTTTCCTCCTCCCAAATCCATGGAAAAATAAGAGCATCTAACAGAGAAAGGAAAATAAATTCATGATATCCCTAGAATGAATACCATCCTTGACTAAGCAACTGTGGAGGGACAACAATAGCCATTCGGGGGTCTTTTTCAGGCTGAATAAGGTTGTAGTCTCTCCAGCACCCATACCACTGAGCGACAATTGTATCTATAATTGTGTGGTATCTTAAAAGCATTTTCTGTGTAGTTTTTATCAGAGAACAGCAGAAGTTTACCAGAACCAAAAATACTTTTCTTCACATTGTTTAGAGGACTTTCATGCTTTTCATCCATTCTTCAGAAAATGAAAAGCTAATGCCATGTAATCACAATTTCCTGGGATTCTGAGAAACCATTAAAGAGGCGCATTGATACTCTCTGAATGGAAACACTGTAGCACGTTTTGGATTGGCTCTGTGGTGGGGGTTCTTGACACTCATATGGCCAAATCAGAGTTTTCAAAGGTTTCTTTTGTGTCCAAAACACCCAGACAGTCTGATTTCAACCATTAAGTGCTTCTGGGTGAATGCAGATGGTAAGTTGTGTGGGTTTTTTTTTTTTTTTCTGTAAGGGGAAAAAAGGAAACTTAATTAAAACCTATAGTACTTATATCAGTCCTTCAAGCCTGACAGTTACTACAATTTCATTTTTGTATGTGTGTCAAATGTAATGTTTTAAAGTTATATTGCCTAATGGAGTGTTTTCTCTTTCTAGATTTACTAAAAACCAACCAAATACCATTTGAAATGAGCTTTATTAGGAACAGGGAGAAGCAGGAAGTTTTCTGGCTGCTTAGTTTAAAGACAAAGTAACAGGTCTGCCATACTAGCTAGAATTGACTGGATTTTAAAACCATTCTTCGTAGGCCACTGAGGTAGCCTTCTCCTCCCTTCTTCAAAAATATATTTGCAGTGTATGATTATATATAGGGTCCCAAAGCAGTTTTCAAGAGCCTCATTGATTCCCAGGAAAATGGTTGTACAGAAACAAAATTGGTTTGTGGAGTCCCCCCAGGTAAGTGCAACAGCCAGCATCACTTAGGAATGCTATTACATCCTGAGTGGTGTGTAGGGAAACCCACGCGGTCAAACATGAAGTGATAAAATACCGTGGCCTCAGGAAAGTCAAGAGTCCACATTTCTGTGTAATGGGACATGTTTTAGGCTCTCTGAATAGGAAGTGGGCCTTGCTACCAAAAGGGAGATCAAACCCCTTGGAAGATCAAGGAGACGGAGAGCTGTGGCTCCTGCTTTGGCCATGCTC
The DNA here is from genome assembly GCA_003697995.1 of Taxidea taxus jeffersonii. Classification (NCBI taxonomy): domain Eukaryota; kingdom Metazoa; phylum Chordata; class Mammalia; order Carnivora; family Mustelidae; genus Taxidea; species Taxidea taxus. Next base: position 236,254 of record ML104177.1, read on the forward strand.
TTTGTGGGTAAGCAAGTCTCTAAGAGTCTGAAAGGGGAAGCAAACATTTCAACAGGAATAACGTGGCTCACCCGGAAAAGGAATGTTTCGGGACTGAGCAGGCGTCACAGTCACCCCTGGGCGGGGGAGGTTTGAGGGAGGGATGAACCCACGGGATACTAGAGTTTGTTGCACAGATTTCGTTCTGGAGTTCAGTGATTTTCAATAAAATCCTTCTGTGACCTTCACAAAGTCCAATGTTGAAGATCCCCTTTAAGGTGTTATATATAAAAATGTAGATCTGGTCCACCTGGCTTGAAGAAGAGAAAGTGCCTTGGAAGGATGAACACTCTCTTGTCAAAGTGGATACGGTCTGGTTTGGTCTGCACGTGCCACACTTGATTCCAGGGTGAGTGGTGAATCTAATAGGTTATACTGACCTGAAGAGTCAAGTAAACCAGATCTGGTTGACGTAGGACCCCCCAGGACTGTGTGAAAAAGAAACGAAGGACAAACCGAGAGCTCAGATTTTTGAAAGAACACTTTGAATAATCTAGGTTCATTGAGAAGAAATAATTATTGCGCCCTCCCAATGTGTACAATGCTTTGATAGGTGTCACCGTGCTGAAGGGAGCAGAAAGTGGGGGAAGGGAAAAGGGGATGGGTCTGCAACAGGTTAATTTTAATCTACTACCCCGTCTGCATTGACAGCACAGTAGAGATCCTGCAGCATCTCGAAGTGTGCTGGGACTCGAAAGCAAATCCATTTAGCATAGGGTCAAGAGTAGGCTCTCTGGAGGGATGCCTGGGTGGCTCAGTTGGTTAAGCGGCTGCCTTCAGCTCAGGTCATGATCCCAGCATCCTGGGATCAAGTCCCACATCGGGCTCTCGGCAGGGAGCCTGCTTCCCCCTCTGCCTCTGCCTGCCTCTCTGTCTGCCTGTGCTCACTCTCTCTCTCCAACTAATAAATAAATAAAATCTTTAAAAAAAAATTAAAAAAAAAAAAAGAGTAGGCTCTCTGGAGCCTGATTACCAGGGTTGAAATTCCAGCTCTGTCGCTTCCTAGGTATGTGGCAGTCTGTTTCCTCCCTTGCACAAGAGGAATAGTAGCCATACCTCTCCCACAGAGTAGGAGTTTATCAAAAGCATTTGTTATAAGTTATCTAAGTATTAGCTATTGTCATCGAACACTGCTGAAATTGTCACTTAGCAGTCCATGAATGCCACTCCATGTTGTGTCCCAAGTTTTTGCAAATGATTAATCTGTGAAATTCATTATCAGTGACTGTGAGATAACCTACCAATCAGAATTTACAACTCTCCAATCACTCCAGGAAAAGCGGAAAATTACCATACAAAGATGAAGATCTCGTTTTTGGACTTGAAGATGTTGCAAGTCTATCTGGAAGAATCTTGGAGTTCTGTATTTCTATTGAATTTGACATATTATGGATTCAATTCTTACTGTTTATGTGAATCTAATTCATATTAACTGAAGGAAATAACTCAGATTTATCTGAGGTAGCAAAATCACCAGTTTTCAAGTGAGCTAATGGTTCTTGTCCACCAGAGGGCAGTCCATTCATTAAAACCAAGGACAGAAATAACAAGAATAAATAAAGTCTGTAATTTTATTCTTTATTTTTAAAAAGATTTTATTTATTTATTTATGACAGACAGAGATAGCGAGAGAGGGAATACAAACATGGGGGAGCAGGCGAGGGAGAAGAAGGCTCCACGCTGAGCAGGGAGCCCAATATAGGGGAAATGGGGCTCCATCCTAGGATGCTGGGGTCATGACTTGATCCGAAGGCAGCTGTTTAACGACTGAGCCACCCAGCACTCCCAAATCTGTAATTAAAAAAAAATCACACTTTAAATTAGTTTTGGTTTCAATAAACCTTTAACCAGGGTTACAACCACATAGCAAAACTGGTCCTTGTTCTTACCCTCTGCTAGATGGATGATGGAGAAACAAGAGAAAGCAAAAGGAAGTACTAATGAGCGGTCGAGTGTGATACATTTCACCCTAGCAAGTGAAATGTATCAAGGTGGAATTCACTGTACAGAACGGGATTTAAATGCCAGAGAACACTGAAAATTAGTGAGACAATTGAGGCTTTAAGTACATGGTACCTACCTATAGACCAAAGATTAGTTTATGTCTCCTGGTTCCTCTAAAATGTGGTGAGAGAAATTGCATCTGTAAAAACCAGAACAATCCTGAGCTTCTCAATTAAGAAATACATCCCTAGGGGTGCCTGGGTGGCTTAGTGGGTTAGGCCTCTGCCTTCCGCTCAAGCCATGATCCCAGCATCCTGGGATCTAGCCCTGCATTGGGATCTCTGTTCAGCAGGGAGCCTGCTTCCCCACCTCTCTCTGCCTACCTCTCTGCCTACTTGTGATCTCTTTCTATGTCAAATAAATAAATGGAATTTTTAAAAAAAGAAAGAAAGAAAGAAAGAAATACATCCCTAAATGCAGGATTATTGCTACACATTTTGGTGAAGGACATGGCATTGAAATAAATGGTCTTATTTCATATGCTCAGAGTAGGGCCAGAATAGATGTGGACCACTACCAGAATATAGAAACTATACTTAATGACAGAATGAAACTAAACATTATGAACTTGGAAACTTCTCTGGATTTTGGTGAAGTTAATGCTGCAAGTCCATGGATCACACTTTGTATAACAAGGAACTAAGGGGAGAGCTGGGTTTAAGTACAGTTTACAAGCAACTAATCAGGTATAATGGAATGATCAATGATCTCAGTGTTAAAAGAGCCAAATACAAAGTCTAGTGTCTCTACTTTTCAGTTATGCAGCCTTGGATATTACATAGTTAAGAGAGTTTTGGAAAACTACGAATGGCTAATAATTTAAGGTATGAGGAAGAGGGGCACCTGGGTGGCTCGGTGATTTAAAGCCTCTGCCTTTGGTTCAAGTCATGATCTCAGGGTCCTGGGATCGAGCCCCACATTGAGCTCTCTGCTCAGCGGGGAGCCTGCTTTCCCCCCTCCCCTCTGCCTGCCTCTCTGCCTACTTGTGATCTCTGTGTGTCAAATAAATAGATAAAATCTTTTTTAAAAAAAGTATGAGGAATAAATAAAGTCAAGTCAGATGTATACGTCCCTCTACCATGTGGATCATAATCATATCAGATATTCTTAAAGCTTTCTCAATTACAAAGCCCCATCTTCGCAGTGTGCTGTCTCCCCATAAGACTTTCTTCAGATGGGATTTTGCAAGAGGTAATGAGATAATTCACACAAAGCCCTTGGAGGTTGCCTGAGCATCAGAACCAGACTACAATGAATGGCAGCTGTTATTATTATACTTTAATCCTCCAACAATCCCGTGCAGTAGAGATCACCATCTTCATGTTGCCAGATTTTAGAACATCTGAGGTACAAGAGAAATCAAGTGATGTATCCAAGGTCACAAAGCTGAAATGTCAGAACCTGGAATTGAGCTCATCCATGTCTTCTCCTTTTTCTCTGCATGCTCCTAGACACTACTCACAAAAAATATGAATGATACTATAAAGAGGGCTTGGGTTTTTTTTTTTCTCCTTGAAGAATATAACAAAGTGAGAGCCTCAGTCACATACTTACCATTAGCTTTCCCATCTTTTTGGTCCTGGCCTTGTGGTTTCATGTACACCAAGTGCTCTGTCCATGCATCGGTTTAGAGCAGAAGTTCTTTTTTTTTTTCTTCCAGTTTTATTGAGATCTAATTGACATATATCATTGTGTAAGTTTAAGGTGAGAGCAGAGGTTTTTAATTTTATTTTACTTTTCTTTTTTTTAAGTAGGCTCCACACCCAGTGTGGGAATCAAACTCACAGCCCCAAGATCAAGTTGCACAGTCCCCCGTCTGAGCCAGGCAAGCACCCCAGTGAGCAGAGGATTTTTTTTTTTAGATTTTATTTATTTATTTGACAGAGAGAGAGATATCACAAGTAGGCAGAGAGGCAGGCAGAGAGAGAGAGGGAAGCAGGTTCCCTGTTGAGCAGAGAGCCCAGTTCGGGGCTTGATCCCAGGACCCTGAAATCATGACCTGGGCCGAAGGCAGAGGCTTAACCCACTGAGCCACCCAGGCGCCCCTGAGCAGAGGATTTTAAGCTTTGCTACATCTAAGAATGCCCTGGTGAGTTGTAAGATACTGAGGCTCAGGTTGGAAACCAGTCAAATTAAATTAGAATATCACACAAGAGATTCCTTCCTCTTCTACTCTGTCCACACACAGTGAGAATGTGTGAAGCTGGAACTCAAAGCCTGTTCCTGCAACTCCAGATGCTGCCATATGTAAACACTATCAGTCTCGGGGCGCCTGGGTGGCTCAGTCGTTAAGCATCTGCCTTCGGCTCAGGTTGTGATCCCAGCGTCCTGGGATGGAGCCCCGCATTGGGCTCCCAGCTCGGTGGGAAGCCTGCTTCTCCCACTCGCCTGATTGTTTTCTCCTCTCTCACTGTGTCTCTTTTCTGTCAAATAAATAAAATCTTTTTTAAAAAAAACAAAAACAAAACAAAACAAAAAAAACCCACTATCAGTCTCAATAATTGAGGCCACAGTTACAACTGGGCACCAGCTACAAAAATAAAGACTTTATGGGGTACCTGGGTGGTTCAGCTGGTTAAGCATCTGCCTTTGGCCCAGGTCATAATCCCAGGGTCCTGGAATCGAGCCCCGAGTTGGGCTCCCTGCTCAGCAGGGAGCTGGCTTCTCCCTCTCCCTCTGCGGGTCCCACTACTGTGCTCTCTCTCTGTCAAATTAATAAATGAAATCTTAAAAAAAAAAAAAAAAGACTTTAAAACGAGAGAGGAAGGATTGCCCAAGAGGCGGATTGCCGGGAAAAATATAGAGTTTAGGAGGCAAGTTACTTGAGTCAAACTAGAGAGAATCAATACGTGGGCACATACTGGCTCCCTCTTCCAGACATGGTGGAAATATTCCAGCGTGAAACACCCCCTTGACGAGATGCCAGAAAAAGAACTGGCCCACACAACACTGCCTGACTACACTGTGTCTCCGAAGAACGAAATGAATCCGAGGGGTGGACAGGTCTCAGATAAAATCTCCCTGATGATAATTACTGATGGACAGAGATATGGGCCACCAAGGCTGAGAATGGCATGGCAAATTTTTTTTGTACTTAATAAGGGTGTAATATAGAGCGAAGAATAAATCAAAATTAGAATGTCTCATAGAATCCATTCACTAAAACATTTTCCTAGTCAAGCTAATGGATATCCCCTTAGCTCTAAATTCACCTATGAGAAAATGACTTGTCAGGGATGTCAAGGAATCCTGAGAAGTGAAGATCAAATTCTTTAGATCATCATAAAATATGGAGCTCCCTTTTCATGATCTTCCAGTGACAATTTACCAAGCCCTCTCCTGCCTCATGCCCAGATGCAACAGGACTGCACCTATGGCAAGTGGGATCAGAACCCCTGCCTAGAGATCAGGTCAGAATTGCCAGGGCAATCTGAATAGTAGGAGGCAAATGTTCCAGGCATCCTAGCCACCAATGTTGCCAGCATTGTTTTGTCTTCTCAGGGCTGACATCAGCAGTAGAATCCCCCTCCCCAGCCTAAGTCCTCCCCTAGATTTGGCAGCAAGTTCTTCGTCACAAGGAATAAAGTGCAAGTTATGTCCCTATTTGAATATATTTTTCTTCCCTTTGCAAAGCCCTAAGAAAACTCTACTCTGTAAACTCATAGATCTATTTTCTTGACCCTTGCCAGACCTCAGATGTGTGGGTACTTTTTCTGGTTGGTGCCCAGCTCCAGCATGGTTTCTGGGATCTGTAAGTTCTCTGCCCTGGGTTAACCA